>VNJQ01004998.1:0-12291 GCA_008042515.1 Drosophila truncata | reverse complement strand
CCAATATAAGTTCTTGCAGACGCGCTTTAATGGTAGCCAACAAACCGATTCCCACTCTTGATGTTACTACCAAATGGAACTCAACCTACATGGTGCTGGTAAAATTGTTCAATTGAAAAGATTTTTTTGAAAGTCAAACTTCTGTCGATATTGACGTTGATTGGATCTGGGTTGAGCAGTATATCGAAGCGTTCAAAGACACATATGAAGCTACTTTAAAATTGCAACAGGGGCAACTAGCTTATAGCGATTTTTATATAATGTGGTTGCAGCTTAAGCTAAAGTAAGAGAAAAGCAAAAACTACTTAACCAAATTATTATTGGTCCAACTTAAAATTAGGGAAACTAAGTTGTTAGAAAATGAGGCACTGTTAGCAGCGATCTTTATGGATCCAAGAATCAATTTAATTCTAACAGAGCCACAAAAATGTATAACCAAGCAAAATTAAAAAAAAAATAGCATATCGTATTTTCAATTTTAATCAAGTAAGACAATTATAATCACTTTCTTAACCACATTTTACAAAAGTCTCGTCCAATAAATTAATATGTGTAGTTAGACTTTTATGTGTTTACTAACAAAACGTCCTTGTTAATTACTAAATAATGCACGAAGTGCAAGTAAAATACCCGTTGTATACTTATATTAATATTTTATAATTTTTTATTTCTATCAAACCAAATCGTACAATAAGTTCCGAAGCAGTCGAAGATTCCCCAGCACTAAGTTTGGAGCCTTTAGAGGAGATAACACTATTGGATGATCTCTTAGATAATATTCAATCTATACAAGAAATCAACAAGAAAGGAAGCTAAGTTCGGCTTACCGAAGTTTATATACGCTTGCAGATTACAGTTGAGCTATGTAATTAAAAACTAAATTCTAAGATATAGTAACATTGAATGGCCGAATCTTTTCACCGGAGCTAATTTAAACAAGAAAGGAAGCCAACTTCTGCTCACCGAAGTTTATATACCCTTGCAGATTGCAATTGAACTATCAAATTAAAATCAAAATTCTGAAATAATAATACGTGGCCAAATCCCAAATTTGATTAAAATATTTTGAGAAATAGCGAAACTATGATTTTTTTGTTATTACTCTGATTGTTCCTATGACAGCTATAGGATATAGTCGTCTGATTTCCATGAAATTCAAACGAAGATTCTCAAATAGTATTAAGTGGCCAAATCTTAAATTTGATGAAAATATCTTGAGAAACAGCGAAGTTAGGATTTTTTCTTTTATTTCCCTGATTGTTCCTATGGCAGCTATAGGATATAGTCGTCCGATTTTCATGAAATTAAAATCGAAATTCTAGAATAATAATTAATGGCTAAATATCAAATTTGGTGGAATTGTGTTGAAAACTGACAAAGTTATAATTTTTTTTCGAAAATTTTACCGATCGTTCCTATGGCAGCTATATGATATAGTCGTCCGATCCGGCCCGTTCCGACATATGTACGAGTGAGAGTATATAGAAGACTAACTGCAAAGCTTCATTCAGATAGCTTTAAAACTGAGGGACTAGTTTGCATAGAAACGGACAGACAGACAGACAGACGGACAGACGGACAGACGGACAGATGGACATGGCTAGATCGACTCGGCTGTTGATTCTGATCAAGAATATATATACTTTATAGGGTCGGAGATGTCTCCTTCACTGCGTTGCAAACTTCTGACTGAAACTATAATACCCTGCAAGGGTATAAAAATCAATCATAAACTGTTGCCAACCATTGTATATCAAAATATTCTCTAAAAGCAAAGATTCCATTTCTGTCTATTAATCTAGTTTACTTTCCACGTTTTATGGGGTAATTCTACTGCTACATATTTCTACATTCTCGGGGTATGTTACATTTTTTTATACAAAATCAATGAGGTCATTCAAAATATATGACCCATATATTTTCTAAAATTTTTACAAAAAAAAACCTAAAATTAATTGTTTTTATCTATATATGAGAGAAAACAACCTGAAACGCAGGATTTCGAGGTCATATATGCATAATGCGATGCTTTTTGATCTGTGTATTAAAATATTTATGCCCTGTGGCCGCATCATTATTATAGTTTGGATATTTGGTCAGAAAATTAAACTGCGATGCGATCAGTGCAGACGAACAACAACATATATGTACATACATATATTCCCACCATAAGTTCTCAAAATAATAAAAAATAAAAACATACTAATTAAATTTCTTAAAGTTTGGCTTTTATTATGGCTTATGGTTTCTGGATGGCCATTGGAGTCATTCGACCTATTCGACCAAAAACCCGGCTAAATTCACGCAACACTCGTTTCAAATCTCTCCCACCATCGAGGAGCAGACTCAAAAATGCCTTCCAGCTCTGCGGTACTATGCTTGTACAAGGCATTAGAAATACGCTTATACAATGGAATGACATTCTTAAATCCCTTTTTTTAACTCTTCTAGTCAGCGTTCACCAGTATAGCAAAATGCTCTCCCTCCATGCAAAAGGATTCCTTCTAAGCGTCGCAGATTTCTGGCACTTCTCGTTTCAGAAAACTACCATAGCGATTCTGAAATTCAGTTTAGATGCTGTATCCTTTTTGAAGGCACACGGGGCTTGGCGTTGGCTAGTTTCATCAATCTCGCTTGTTTTTTTAAATATTTAAGTTATATATTTTGACACAAACCAACTGGGAATGTAGTCGAATGTAAATGTAGCAGTGGAATCACCCAAACATTCAGAATGGGAATGTAGTCGAATGTAAATGTAGCAGTGGAATCCCCCCAACATTCAGAATGTAGAAATATGTAGCAGTAGAATTACCCCATTAATGTATACTGAACAAATATATAAATTAAGTAATTTATGTAACTGGTGTGCCGGCGGTCTATGCCTCCGTGGCAGGGGTGGATGTCAGCGGCTGGGGTCGGCTGACGGTAGCTGCAGGCAGTAGCCCTAGCTGCTGTGGATAACAGGGGGTGGCCGGTTGGCCGTAGCTTCAAGTGATGAAATACGTTGAGAGGGTAACTTTTTGCCTCTGGACTTGAGATTCAGTCTGGGTATCAAATGATTAAATCTTTAACGGCTGTTGCCGGAGTTTCTTTAATGCGAGCAGTGGCTCTTTATTCATCAAGTATAAAGTAAGAACTTAAAGCTAACATAAACTCAAATTCATAGCGGCCAGACCAATGGGTAATGCTTGCCGGCTATGCACGAGCTTCCGGCCAGACGCTGTGTCAGCATTTTGGCCGGAGCGAGCTTTCGGGCGATCGCACACTGGTTGATTTTCTTGGCCAAAAATAAAAAATAAAAGTCTTAAAGTGACAATTTTTTTATTTTTAAAAAATTTATGACAGGTCAATTAATCGAAGTGCAATTGTACTTTTTTTCCATTCCATTCGTACGCGTCACAAAAAACGACTGAAAACAGGCAAAAAAATATTTGTCAAAGTTGATGTAAAAACTGCTGGAAAATTTTCTCTCGAAAACAATTAAATTTAAATATTAAATCGCGTTTATTCGTCGTGAATTAAAATGAATATTGAAGAGAAAGGTATGCACTATAAAACTGAGTAATTTGTATGCCATTATCTGCTGTGCTATTGCTTTAAACTTAGTCTTTCATTATTGTGAATATTCTTTTGTTTACATATGTAGATGTAAAATGAAGAAAACAGATGTGTTCCGCACCTGACCGCACGATGAAACTTTTTTTATAAAAAAGAGGAAATATTTCTTAGTCTAAGTTTTAAATTTCAGCTGCTACTTTTTGCAACCTTCTGACCTCTTCGCTGTTTTGTGTTCGTGAATATTTTGTGTTTTTTGTGTTTGTGCCTATTTTGTGTTATGTCGTGTTCGTATATATTGTTTTTTATGTGTACGCCTATTTTGTGAATTTTTAAATTTAATTGTTTTATTTTATTACATTTTTTTTAATATTTAGGCAATGCAGATCAGTGCAAACTGTCGCGGATCAGATGTTAATTGCAAATTGTGCCACATTACTGCAAGCCTTGTCCTCTGGGTATAAAATTAACATAGAACAATTTAAAAAATTAGCGCTAGATACTACAAAAGGCCTTAAAACAGAGTATTGCTGGTACTATTTTCCTTCTTCAGTTCATAAAATATTAATTCATGCCCCAGATGTTATTCAATATGCATGAATTTCTCAGAATAAGCTGCGGAGTCAAGGAACAAGGACGTTAAAACATATCGACTTATTCATACACGTTAAACTTCACGTTTAGCCACTAAATATTTTGTTTATAAAATTAAATAAGATATTTTATTAGTATGAAATTATAATCTAGGTCCATCCTACATGTACCATGCTTTTCCCTCCTTAAAAACGTCCGGTTAAGTTTTTATGGCTTGAACGATCCGGCGACAATAAATATATATATAAAAACAAAGTAGGCAATTTACATTCCCAAAAGTATGCAATGGAATTTATGTAAAAATCATGTAAACACCATGTAAATTCTTGTATTTGTGGACTTTAACGTATGGCTTTAGCCTTCATTTTATAATTTTCTTTATGCTATGGGGTCTATATAGCAGTATACCTATTTGCAGCTTTGTATTCCAACTGAAAGTATTTTTGGCCGCCCTTCCCATATACGATCAACCAGTGTGGATCATTGCCGTCGCCCGGTTGACTTAGTTAACTACTCCCCCCTCAGGATTAAGGCCGCCCTCGGCTGACCCTATTTGGGCAATAACCTCCTTTAGCTGGGCCGAGGATTTTCTGGCCTGGGTGAATCGCCGATAAGTGAGGCCGATACAGATCAACGCTCAGCAAATTGCTCCTGCGATAAGCATTATCTGGTGTGACCGATAGTCGTTGATATTTTCCCCGAATTTCTTAATATTTTCCAGATTACGCTCACTCTAGCGGTGAAGGAATGGAAGGCTAAGGATGTCGTGTTCCAGGGTGATGTTCAGGGAGGGCGAGCTAGCTACTTCTGGTGCCCTCTTTTGGGCTGTGTCGTGATTGACGTATCGGGTTTCGTTAACCGTGGCACTCTCGATGAAGGTAATGAGGTGAGTTCCTCGTAAGTTGACGTGTGTACCGTTGTCCACGCTTACACGAGCCGGGCGATCGTTTATGATGATGATCCCATCATCCACGTAGGTGACGGGATGCAAATGGCTGTTCTGGATATCGCAGTGAGCAATACCTCCAGCGTGGAGTTCCTGGGCGCATGATCTTCTTTGCGAAAGCTGGCAAAATGTTGCTCCAGGTGACACGGAGCAGTTTTCACTGTGTGGATCTCTCCTTTACAATCCGCAATGACCTTATCCTCCAGTCTGAGTATCGTGTCGTGGCGCGACACGGGAAAACTTAATTTTAGGGAATTTAATAATAAAATGTAAAATAAATACTAGGGATTGTAGTATTTTGACGGACGCAACGGACAATATATTTCTGATGGGGGTATCTGTAGGCTCCTCGATCCACACACTTTCCAGGTCTGCATGGTCTAATATGCTAGGGCTAATGATATTGATTTTAGCAAGAGCTATTGCTAGCAATAAATTTTGCAGCTCCATTGCAACCATCCTATTCCGAGACAGTAACATCTCGTATAGGTGTCCCGAATCAATTTGGGATTCTTTAGCCGACCTCAGAATTTGATTGACAGTGGCGGAGATGCTATTGAGTAGATCTTGCACTTTGTTGTTTATATTGATCTGCCTATTGTTTGCATTGATGACCTAAAATTCGTTAAGTTGAATATTTTTGAGGTGCTCTGCGTCTGGCGTTCCCGCCACTACTTTTAACGCCGCTCCCAAGAAGTCTAAACTCCTAGCTACTCTATGGTGGATGCTCAATGATTCGAGCAGGTCACGCAGGTGAGCGACATCTACGCTCTAGAGCTTCTACATGTGCGACTGGGGAAACATGCTAATCATGCCACCCGTCACTTCCACCACTCGCCTATACTCTGAGAGATTCGCGGAGTGTCTAAGGAATGCAAATTCTTCCTAGACTAAAATTCAAATTCAAAATTCAAATTCTATCAATGATGGGAATGTACTTGGCCTGCGAGTAGTCCGTGACGTGTGCCGATGTTAGGGTCAAAAGAAACAGCAGAGGTATGGAAGCGAACCTGTAATTTGGAATTTATTGTAGCGTCATCTAAAATTTGGGTAGCCCGCCACCAAACATATAATATAAAGCGTAATAGAACAAAATGTGCGTAAATGAATAATAATGACAAAAACTAATGCCAAGTGGCTAGGAATAAAAATAGTAATAATAAACAAAACTTAAGCCACTTCCGCTTCCACAGTTTTCGCTCTTGTTCGATTTCACTAGGACTTTGTCGCCGACATTGAACACTCTGTTTTGTCGGGAGGCATTTTCCCTGCTTCTCAGCTTATTTTGGGCATGCTTTAATCTATCCTGTATCTCATACTGTGATTGAGTGACTACCACGTCGGCTGGCCTCCTATTAATAACCGAATGGATAAACTTGTTGTACTTGGCCGTGGCCAGTAAAATCAACTCTACGGTGTCGCTGATGCCTTTGTCGATTTTGAGGCATCTGGCAAGCTCCACCAGAGTGCTGTGGAAACGTTCCACTTGTCCGTTTGAGACACTGTGGAGGGGCGGTGCATTCGAGATGCTCACGCCGAAATAGTTTTCCAGCATGGTCAAAATGGTGTGCGAGTTCAACTATGGTTCGTTGTCGCAATATATGACCTTGGCTTTAGGGAAAACATTCATGAGTTGTAACAACGCCGGTTTAACGTGCTCTATAGTTCTAGAGGGGATCGTAGCAAATTTTGAAAATTTGCTAATGCATGTAAGGAAGTATTTCCTATCTGTGGAGAAAATGTCTATATGCAGCAGTTCCCCCACTTGAGACGGGACTGGCGTTTCGCCAAGCTCGTTTTTATTCGGGTGCCTGTCATACTTTTACAGTTAGCGATGATTTCGCTCTATAATTTGGTAATTTTTGGGAAGTAATATTCCGAAAGTACCTGCTTGACATTCTCTTGTGCTGATCTGTGAGCCCTATTATGCTCAGTTGTGAGGATTTCTCGCCTTTCCGCGACTGCAAAAATATCCGTAACACGGTTTTTACAGTGCCAGAATTTGGTGGCCGGAAATTGCCGGACCAATTTATCCTGTATCATCGCAAGCGTGTGCAAATCGCAATGAATGGCGTTTACGCCTTTGGGGACAATGGTATCCGCGAGATCCTCAAGCAGTGACTCCCTACACGTGAAGTCAATGTTGTGTCGCCTCTTGTTTCCAAACAGCACGAAGCTGCGTTTAGACGGAAAGTGTGCTTCCTCCAGAGTTATCTGGTTCTGAAAGCAATTCAACGGCGTATCCGTGGTTTCGATGGTGTGTGTGAGCGATACTTCGCCGGCCAGACGCTGTGTCAGCAATTTGGCCGGAGCAAGCTTTCGGGCGATCGGTCATTGCCGCCGTCCGGTTGACTTAGTTAACTTATACATACAATTTCACACGAGCTGTTTCGCTTGATGTATAGTGTGCTAGAAAAGGAAAAATTTAGTAGTAACTCACGAAGAGTACATCCATAAACAATTTTCACTTTAAGTGAGAACAATAACATATGCAGTCCTCCAAATCCTAGATCGGTGAATTTTTGTGAAAGTGAAAAAGCATTTAGGAGCTAGGGATCAACTTGGTAAATTATTTTCTTCCAACTCACTTTAGCAATAATTCAACATTTTTGGCAAAAAAATCGTCTTGTTTTAATTGTTTGGCTTTCATTTTATTATTTGACTTGAAAAAAAATTATTTGCAGCTATCATTTAGTATGGAATTGTTTAAACAATTTAACTTGTCTCGTACGAGAGAGGAGCTGCCAAAAATAAATGACAAGTTAACAATATAAGTAGTAATTTTATAAGTTAAAACGCAAGTGGAAAACGCTCATCCTGCTTATATTGTTAAGAGAGGGAGAGTACGAGGGATAGAGAGAATTATCATTACTTAAACTTATTTTATTATAAAAAGGTAAAATAATTGGAACCTTAATGTACACAGCAATAAAAAAGATTCTTTTTGTTAATTAACTGATCAATATATTTGTAAAAGCAGTTGTTTTAAATCAATTTAAACATATTTTTCGCACACCTTGCCGCACTGTCAAAACTCAACATATTATTTTGTAATTTTTTTAGCTTTTCAATGTGCTGTCTGTGAATCTTTGTATTGATATATTTGTATTTTACCCCCCTTATTAGTTTAGAAACTAAGTACGACAGCCATAGAATATTGGTTTTTGGAGAAAAAGAAGACCAGTTATTTCTGAAAATAGAAAACAGAATTATAATAATTAAACAACATAATAATTATTAGTATAATGCAAAGAATAAAAATATAAATTACCTACACACAAAATTCTATATTTAGTAAACTTTAAACAGTGTTTTTTAGCAACGACCTATATTCAACAGAGCTCGCAGGGTCCGGTCTCATTTTACAACAAGAAAGGAAGCTAACTTCGGATCGCCGAAGTTTATATACCCTTGCAGATTGCAATTGAACTATACAATTAAAAACGAAATTTAACAAGAAAGGAAGCTAACTTCGGCTCGCCGAAGTTTATATACCCTTGCAGATTGCAATTGAAGTATAAAATTAAAAACGAAATTCTAAGATAACATTGAATGGCCGAATCTCAAATTTGATGAAAATATGTTGAGAAACGACTGAGTTATGATTTTTTTATTATTTCTCTGATTGTTCCTATGGCAGCTATAGGAAGTATTCGTCCAATTTCCATGAAATTTAAATCGAAATTCTGGAATAATGATTAATGGGCAAATATCAAAATTGGTGAAAATATATTGAAAACTGACAAACTTATAATTTTTTTTTTCGAAAAATGTACCGATCGTTCCTATGGCAGCTATATGATATAGTCGTCCGATTCGGCCCGTTCCGACTTATGTAGGAGTGAGAGTATATAGAAAACTCTGCAAAGTTTCATTCAGATAGCTTTAAAACTGAGGAACTAGTTTGCGTAGAAACGGACAAACAGACGGACAGACGGACATGGGTAGATCGAATAGGCTGTTGATGCTGATCAAGAATATATATACTTTATAAGGTCGGAAATGTCTCGCGTAGAAAATTGGCATTGAAAACACCTTTAGTTAAAAATGGACAATGACCCATAGAACAAGGCCCATATAGTGATATCCTGGCGGCTTTCCAAGTGTCCAAAAGCCTTGGAAACGCTTCCCTAATCATCTGATCACAATCCTAGTGAGAATTTGATGAGAGAACGGGGCCGCCGTCTCCATAAAACGCCGATATCGTCAATATCGGGTTTAAAGGAACGGCATCAGAAAAAATTAGGGAAAATTGACCCCGAAAACAATATGCCAAAATATAAAATATGCCAAATCGCTTGAGCGGTACCATAAAATATAATGGTTATCATACCAAATATTAGAATAATTTAGTTTTCTTAAGAAAGTAGTTATTTCTTGGTTATATAAGAAAAAACCGATTATTAATGTAACTCAAATTTTGACCATTTTTTAGTCTTTCTTTAATTTTATATTTAATTTAAAATAAAACCCCAATATCTGTACCTCTATAAAATAGCTAAAATAGCTCTAATAAAAATAGCTATCATTTGCCATTTTAAATTTATTTTTTAAATTTAGTTTTAAACATTTTCTTCGCGTTTAAAATTGAAAAGATAAAACACCGAATGTTAATGTTATTCTTTGTATGTACATGTAACACGCATTCTGTCAACTTTGAGAACCTACCTCAACAGAAGACGATTTCGCGTGCATTGTGAGTAAATTCTGTTCATAGTTGAAAAATAATGTGATAAATTTGCCATAAATCTATTATGTCTTTTCTAGTTTACAATTAATGTTGTTTTTTATAAATTTGCAAATGTACTGAAACAAATAAAAATATTTTAAAATAATTTGGAATGCAATAAAAGTTGCTGGTTGGTAAAACTTAAATTAAAATATGTAGTAATAATAATTAGATTACTAAAATAATTTGTCTCGCAATGCAAGCGCTAGCCGCCGAGTATTGCTGTGACGTCATAAGCATAAAGTCAGCCTGCGCGACGCACTAGCTGTGTCCGAGATCTGCGAAAAAGACTTTGCATACAGAACTTTTGCACACGCATACAAACGTGCTAGCGCTGGTACACATATTCACACATACACAGAAACGAGAGCACAACGCGAAGAAGCGCAACCGTGCTCACCGTTCCGCGCTCTATCTTCGACTGAGAAGTGATTTCTTGTTGTGCTCTCGTTCGAGCGAATGCTTCGATCCCGAAAAAGCCGAACGCTCTCTGGGGTTCTAGACATATCGTTCGGGTGCTCTGGGGTTCCAGGCTCAGCCATTCTGATGACAGCGCTTTTTTGGCTGTTTGACTTCTCTATGTATTTCTTGCTTAGTGGTTTCATCTAATCTCTCTTTTTTCATCCCGAGAGATTGGGTTCGGTCTTTTGAGTGAATTCGGTTGCTTCCCAGAAATACGGAAGCCGATTCGCGCATTTTGTGAAGCGTCTGCTGATTGCAGAACTTGCAAATGTAGCATTAGCCACACCAGCCACCCAGGTATCAGTAGAGAGGACGTTTTCGGACTTAAATTGTATTTTAAGCAAAAAGCGCACTTCGCTTAGCTCAGATAATATAAATTCATTGTGGGTTGTAAAACTTAAGTTCTTAAATAAAATAATATATGTAAAATGTAATAACCTTGAATTTATTTTTTTGATTCTTTTTTTTTAAGTTTTGTTTGGCGAATATTTTTTATTTTTCGTAATAAATTCATGAACTCAAATAACTCTCTCTTGCTCCCGGTTTTCACTCAGATGCGAGTGAATATGTTTCAACGCCTCTTTGTTCCCAGAACGTTTTGTTTTTGGCTACTCGGTTCCTGTTCACCGGAATCGCAACGATCCTGAAAAACCATAACATCTGCGAGAGATCCCCAACTCTGCTGAGAATAAAGGTATTCTCTCCGAAACAAATCGAATGGTCAAATAGGTTTACCATTTTGTGCGAGCTCTGATATTCAATAAGAAGACTGACAGTTGATAGTTAAAGATCCATTTTGGTTAGTTCTGTCAAAGAAATACAAAAATATTTTTTTGTTTGGAATTTTTGATAGCTTCAAGTGTATGTCATACTAAAATGGCAAATCGAAATATGTAATATTTTAAAAGCAGTGTTTAAAAAACTGAAGTTAGTTTCATTTCAAATGATTTGCTTCTGCTTTTGCTTCTGAAAAAAACAGAATTCGAAGTCAAAACATAGTCCAAAATCAAAAAGTATCAAAAATCTGCTGCAGTCGCCTTTTTTTCATTTTTTTTTGCTTTCTGCTTTGCTTTTGTCGTAAACATAAGTTGAAGCTGAAGCAAGCTACAAATTTTGGAAGTCGTCGTAAGTCACAGTCTCATAATTCGATACATTCGACTGTTGACTAATTTTGATTTTCGAAAAGCGAAAAGCGAAGATTTCAGCTATTCGCTGTTGCAGCAGCATAGGTTCATTCAGAGAGCTTTAAAACTAAGGGACTAGTTTGCGAAGAAACGGACACACTCGACTGTTAATGCTGATCAAGAATATATATACTTTATAAGGACGGACATGCCTCCTTCACCGCGTTGCAAACTTCTGGCTGAAAATAAAATAATACCCTGCAAGGGTATAAGTATCAGAAATTTACCTGAGAAGTACATATTAGACTTCTGCATGAATGTAATCATTTTTGGCATAACAGATCTGTACAGTAGTGTAGAGTTCTTAACAACACTGCACTCATTCTTAACTGTACAGTATACTCTATAGGCCAGAAGAATATAGCACAACACTTTTAGTGCACTCACTTCGATTGAGTACAGTATATGGTTGTACTCTTCCTGACTGAGTTCTATATTTGTCTCTTTTTAAAAAGCTGTACAGCTTGTCAGTTGACTGTGTACAACTGTGCAGATGAGTGCTGTATTTTTTAATAAGTGCATAAACATGGATGGCAAAGAAAACGACGCTCGTGCAATGAACACACACGATAATGTAAGTTTTTTTGATAATATATATGTTTTGTAACAAAGTATATGTGTTGTTTTATATGTTTGTGATTGTCCCTCCAGAGCCCCAGGCAAAAACAGTGATTGTTAAATATATGAATGTATTTGTATGTTCATTTGTAGTATAAATTTTGTACACATGTATATTAAAACAAAATTGTTTGCAATCAGACGCTGGACACACCAATTGAATCGTCTTTTAAGGAGTATGCTGCCACAATAAAATCTAAATT
>VNJQ01004997.1:0-49795 GCA_008042515.1 Drosophila truncata | reverse complement strand
AAATCTAAGATAGGGACATCTGATGTCTATGACTGATTTATCTTGATAGTAGAACTGATTTTATAAACTTGTTAAATATAATTGTAACTTTTAACTTATTTTGAAACACACTAATACTTATTTTCTTCCTTTTTCAGGAGCAACTGATAAGCATTCAGTTAAAGAGGCTGCCTGAAGTTCAAAGGTAATTGTTATTAAAAATGGTGGAAAGGATTTAGATTCTATGATGAAAATCTAAGATAGGGACATCTGATGTCTATGACTGATTTATCTTGATAGTAGAACTGATTTTATAAACTTCTTAAATATATTTTCAACTTTTTATGTACTTTGATACGCACTAATACTTATTTTCTTCCTTTTTCAGAAGCTACTGACATCGTCTGACTAAAAGCATTTTGAATAGATGCTACCTGAAATGAAAAAGGTAATTATTATTAAAACTGTCGACTGGTTTTGGTTTCTATGATGAAAATCTAAGATAGGGACATCTGATGTCTATGACTGATTTATCTTGATAGTAGAACTGATTATAAAAGCAATTTCTTAATAATAGTTGCACGTTTTGAATATATTCTAATAGGAATTATCTTATTTTTTACAGATTAGCTGACATTGTTCTAAAAAAATCATTCAGGAAAAGAAGCTACATAAAATTCAAAGGTAATTATTATTAAAAATTGGTCAGTTTCAGGTTTTATGATGAAAACTTAAGATAGGGACATCTGATGTCTATGACTGATTTATCTTGATAGTAGAACTGATTAAAAAAACGATATGTACAATATTCTGTTAATGAAATGTTCATTCTAATAAAGTATTATTTTTTATTACAGCGGACTCGGCATTGTGACAGCTAAACAAGGAGGTGCATCGGCATATTACATATTTTAATTGTTAAAATAATGTTAGACATTCGAAATTTCATTCATTAAAAACAATAAAAAAACGTTTTATAAAACATTTTGTATTTTTATTTTTCAAAAAGAGGCCAACTTGGTTAAATTCTGGAAATTACAGTAGGTATCCAACATCGTGTTCGATAGGACACGTAACGTTTATCTGACTTAACTACTGATACCATTAGGCTTTATACTTTTGTTCAGATAATTACGTTGCGTTTTTAATTTTATATGTCAAAAACCAACTGGATATATTTTTTGTAATCTTTTGTCCACTCTACAAATATATTTCTCCAGGTTGGCAGCTCTACACCTCCAGCTGTTTGGCACTGATAACATTAAAAACCAAAACATATATACATATATATAGTATCAAAATAGCAACCGGCCGAGACCGGCCTGTTGACCAAATATGCTGCCCACCAAAACGGATTCCCGTCGCCGTCTCAACGTAGCGAACTCGTCGCCAGCAGTTGGGGAATATGTCAAGGTGGTGGAGACCCAATGCGAGACCGATGGCTTCGTTAACGAACAGTGGGTAGAACCGACAATCCAGAGGCCAATACCCTGGAAGACCATCATCATTATCCTGGCGCTCTTTATCGGCGGCGTAGTGAGTATACCGTTTTAATTAGTATCGAGACCAAGTGATGTCTCATCATTTTGTTGCATTTCTTTGTATTCAGATCTGTCTCGCCTTCGCCACTCTCTACTGGATGACGGATACGGGCGAGGAGCGATCGGATCGAGTCTGGGCGCTGAGCATTATCGGGGCACTGACCTTTATCCCCGGTGGCTACTACGTGTACGTGCTGTCATGCATCATCCTTAACAGAAATGGTTTCACCATGGACGAGATAAGAAGACTCGGCTGAGAGATGGAAGATGGAAAAACAAAACAAACACAAAAATCGTCAAATAGAGTTTATTATTGCATTTATACTACAAGTTATTCACACATTTCATTGGCATATAATTTCTTTAGCAACAATCTTAATGTTTGATACATGTTTTCTGTGTATTGCCCCGGTAATTGTTGTATAAAAATATGTTTAAATACGAGCTTGTTATCAAAATGTATAATGCTTGGCGTGGCTTGTTTAGTGCGCGGAACATTTGCTATCTATATAAATACACCACGGCGTAACGCTTGTTTAAATATATGTATGTTTTACAGGCATGAACTATAGTTCTATAATATTATCATATATGTTTTGTTTATGGCCATTTTCTCTATCAAGCATAAAGTACATACATTATATGTTTGAGCTTAATTATATACATGGTTTTTACGCTTTTATTTTGTAACTAGTTTAGAGTTGGTTTTCTTTACAAACAATTGCTTTTCGTGTGTGCTTTCTTATGGGGGAAATACATAATTATCGAGGAATGGGTTGGGTACATGTACACAATACATACACAAACATAATAACGAAATTAAGCTAGAGACAGTTAACAACAATTCACTGCTCCACAACGGTGACCTCAATGGGAGGAATGAACTTCCACACATGCACCTGCTGCTCGTCGTAGCTGGAGGAGAACATGTCCGATTGACCGGCACTTTCCGTCGGACAGGAACGGTGTTCCGATTGCTTTTGCTGCGGATTGCTGGAGCACTCTATGCTGGCCTTGAAGCGCCCGGGCGTAAAGAATATCACAGAGCATGTGTGCTGCCGCTGCTCCTGCTTTTCCAGCAGGGGAATTGCAATTCTGTAAAAGAGAGAGAAAGGCTTAACAATGGAATACAGATTTATTTTTAAAGTCTTACTTATTTGGTCCTGAAATGGCCACGCGTGTCTCCAGATTGTAATTCTCCATGCCGTTCAGGTAGTCCTGGTAAAACTTGATGCTCAACACCAAGTTCCTAAGCGGCTGCAGGGATTGATTGGTGAGCTGGATGCTTAGAAGCGAACGCTGGCCCACTGTGCACACGATCTCGCTATGCGGCTGCACGAGCGTCTCCTGAAAGCTGATGGCTAAAGGCAACAATTAGCCTTAAATCGATTAAGGAGAGTCTATTTAAACTTACACCACTGCAAAGGCGAAACAGCTGTCAGATCGACCATGGACTGGGAGAG
This sequence comes from Drosophila truncata, assembly GCA_008042515.1. Lineage (NCBI taxonomy): Eukaryota > Metazoa > Arthropoda > Insecta > Diptera > Drosophilidae > Drosophila > Drosophila truncata. The sequence goes on along the minus strand of VNJQ01004997.1, from coordinate 46,812 downwards.
AACTATCCCTCGAAGCGAGGCTATACCCTGAATATCTGTTCCAGTCAGCAGCCAGTTGATTTTCACCCGTTCAGCTATGTGAATTGAGCAGAGTTTACTCAGGGCATCGTTAAACGACAGAAGCTGCGTCCGAAAGCATAGTTCTAATGGAAAGATTATTCATACATTAAAATTATTACAACTAAAAGCACAGGCCATACCTCTTTCCAAGTTCTCTGCTACCTCTGCTGCACGGGCGGCAACCACTTGCTCTAGCGAGCAGCGATCGACGGGTATGGGCACACGGCAGCTCTCTTTGGCCTCGATGAGTATATTCTTGGTATCCGTGTAGTTGAGCGACATCTCTTGAGCGGTCAGGTTGGAAATGTCCAGCACCAAGTAGAATTGTGAAGCTCTATGCAATAGAATTTCCAAATATTAAATTTTAGCAGAAGCAGTGATAATATTACTTACACTTCGGCGGGCAGAACATCCCAGCTGGTGATCTGTGCGCTGGGTAAGAGTTCAAGGTTAAGGGACACTGCACACTGACGGCAATAGCCCGCCGTTAGGGCTTCTCCGCCTGAATACTTCAACCGAACTTGCGCCTCTATGTGCTGGGAATATTGCGAGCCCAGGCTGGACGGTCCTGCGCCTCCTCCTCCTCCTCCTCCTCCTGGCTGCAAACTCAAAGCAGCCAGCGAATGCTGACCGCCCGAGATAGTAGAACGAAAACTAGAGTTTTGCGGCTCGTTCCGACGATGTTGCGGCGAGCCGACTCTCGAGGGCAAGCTGGCATGGCCCGATGTTGACATATTGCAGTAAGGCGTGAGGGAAGCAGCTCCATATTCCCCACCAGCAGCACCGGAATGCACCGAAGCCGGTGGCTGGGGACAAACAAAGTCCGCTTCGGCATAAATGTGCAGATCAAAGTCAATAGAACCCAACGGAGGCACTGGCAGCTTAGCCTGCAAAGGAACAGCGATTATTTATGGTTTCTCAGCTTTTGTTAAGCAGAGAAATAACCTTGATTGCCTCTTCGTCTATCCGGAAGATCTTCTTCTGCAGCTCCTGCTCCACATTCGAGTTGATGCTCACTTCCAGGTACTCCAGCGGCAGTGTGTTGCTTTTGTTTGTGATGGTTATCGTGCAGCTGGAGGATTCCCCATTGTACAGGGTCAAGCTGGCCGAGGTAACCACTATATCGGCACTGTTCATGTTGCTGAACGTTGCTGTCTGAGGCAGGGATGTTTTCACCTCGATGCGGGGCAGGGCGGGTATCACATCCACCAGATAGTTGGGCGGAAAGCTGCGACCGCGCATATGCTTCAGCCGGCAATTGGACTTGACGCCCAGCGTGTGAGTGCTGTAGCCTTGAAGGTCCAACTGTCCGGTCTCAATGGGCGTGCCATGGAGCGACACATAGGTGGGCACGTGTGGCTGCAGGACAATCGTCTGGGGCAGGGACTCGAAGACCACGCCGTTTGTCAATAATCTCATGTCCGTGACGGCCAGCTCAAAGGGCAGAGGGTTGCGCAGCCGCACCGTGACCTCGCTAAGGTCGTTTTGAACCCACAGAAAAGCTGAGAAAAGGTATAAAAATGATTAAGCAAAAATGATTTACATTTACATTATTTTAGCAAGTTTACCTATTTTATTCTTGTCCTTCTTCTTGTCCCTGCGGTCCACCGAATTGAAGTGTATGGGCGTGAAGAGAAACGGCCCACTGTCTGCCTTGGCCACCTTTATCCGCTGCGGTCGCAGGTGGGCCGGCAAGTCCTTGACCTGACAGTCGAGGCAGTAGGGCAAATCGGTGAGATTGGCGGGCGGTATCACAGTGCCATTCTCCAGCACCAAAGGAACGGGTGAGCCCTCGCATTGGGCGCTTAGATTCTGCAAAATAATTCAAATAAATTATAGAATTTTCCATTTGAGAAGCTCTCGTCGCACACGCACCTGTAGTTGCACAGCCATCTCGCTCTGCTCCGTGGGCGACATATTGTCCCATTGGGTCTGCAACAGGAAGGTCATGTGCCGCGTTGCCAGGGCCGAGTGACCCAGTCGCCTGGCGGCCGTTATGAGGGTCTGAACCAAGTCGATCTGCAGAGCCGGCCAGCCGGCAGCATTCTCCAGCACCTCAAGCGGATCCAAACACAGCAGGTAACCGGTGAAACTGCCCAGCATCAGGCGATAGCTCTGATTCCAGTCCGGCGCCTGACTGCCCTGCTTGACGTGTTGCAAGGCCGCCAAGCGCTGGAAGTAAGCGGCCTTTCTCTGATAGCCAATCTGCTGGTACAGCTCCGTGATAATTTCGAATCTCTTCACCTTCTCCGCCTCGCTCATGCTCAGATTGATGTACAGGATATTCTGCAGGAACATGGCCACATCCAGGGGGCGATTCTGCTCTATGCAAATCCGCGAGGCCTTCAGGGCCGCCTCCGTTTCGATGGTGGCTGCATTCCTATATTTGCTGTAGTTTATTATGGCCTTGCGATAATAGTTGGTGATCTCCTCGGCCTTTAGTATATTTCCCGGCAAATCACCGTTCCGCTGGTGACCAGGAATGGGGGCCGCCGATATTGTTGACGTGGAGGAAGACGACGACGTGGAGGGAGTGTCCGAGGCAGAGGAATTAGTGGCCGTCGTCACAAGGGAAGATACCGAGGAGCAGGAAGATGAGTTTGAGGTCACGCGCTGCGGTGGCGGCTGAGCAGAGTCCACGTTATTGGTAGAGGCTTCGCCAGCACTGACCTTCTTGGTTGCATCGCTGGCCCGCCACTTTTCCGGGGTGTTCTTTAGGGGCGATGTACCTGGAACGGAGTAAGGAAGGGAGTAAGCTAACGAGAGTGAAATTAAATGAATATCTACTCACCAGCCTCTTGAAGCGAGGAGTTCCTGTGCAGCGTCTCGATCTCCCGCATCTGCGGATATAGCAGCATAGCTGAGGCAGCACACAGTCCCTCCTCGGAGGCGCCCACCCATAATGAATCGCCCACCGACTTTAAGGTCTCGTTCGCATTGTGGTACAAGCTCAAGGCGTCATCCACCAGGCCCGCCTGCAGCGACAAGTCAGCCAGGTTCTTCATCACACGGCCCACGCACCGCTTTCGATTGTTCCTCGACTCCATGTCCAGGCCAACAAAGTCGCGCTTCTCGAAGGGAGCCAGCAGCAGGCTCACCTTGTCCGCCTTTTCGCGTGATCGCTCCAAGCGCCTCGATTCCAGAACCCAAAACAAAGCGCTGGCAAAGTCGCCAATCCGGGATTCGAGATCCGCACACGTGTCCTGTTCGCGATAGAAGAATGCCTGCGATCTAAAGTTCGAGGGCGTGGTGAACTCATCCTGCAAGCGACGTCCGCCTGTCAGCGGTGGCTGACCCTCGCCAATGGTGTCCAGCGGTGGTTGGTCGGGTCCAAAGAAAATGGCACGTGATTCGTACAGCGTCGAGCCGTAGCGCACCTTCAAGGACTCGTGCTGGCGGCAAAGCTCGTTGAGCTCCGTCTGGTTATCGAAGCGGCCAATGGTGATGAGTCCCAGCAGGCGACGATGCGTCTGAAAGTCTCCCCAGTCATTGTGCTCCACAGGATGGTCGTGGACGAAGCGTATCCAAATGGAACGAGGATTTCCGGCGGAATCTGCGGGAGAAGAATGATTTTAAAGACGAATTTCAAGGAAATAAAAAGCATCTCAGCTGCTCTAGCTCACCATTCACCCGGATGTGGCTGACACGTCGCACTTTCTCGAACGCCCGCTGCAGGACGCGAGCCCGCGAAGGTCCCACGCCTCGGAGCAGCACCAGCAGACAGCTGTGATGCAGCGCGCTCTGCTCGTAGTCCGGCCGGGACATCACTGGCTCCACGCCACCACCACCGTGCGACAGCATCAGGCCAACGGCCGCACGCATCTACTCCGTGCGGCGGCTCCTCCAAGTTCCAGTCGCAGTCCCAGTGCCAGTCCCAATCCGGAGCCCGTTGGCATCTGTCCCGTGCTCGACGAGTGCCTCAGAGGCTGGTCATTTCACTGCCAAAATGGGGGATAGCTCTCGATTTCGCCTGTGGTTTCTGTTTCTGTGGAGGAACCTCGGCCTCCTCCCCCTTTTTGGTTCGACGAGTATCACTGCTTTCACCTCGCTTTACCGCTGCTTTCACGGCCCTTTAATAGTGATCAGGCCGCGCCCACATCAAGCCCGTTGTCTGCCACACGGGGGATATGCGAAATCCCTTCAAATAGTTATGTAAATAGCGTTTAAAGCGCTGAAAACAGTTTGCGAGTCTGCTTTTTGCGAAGAAATTGTCCAATCAGTGCGTGTCGACTAGTCGCTGTGAGTGGCAAATCGCACAGATTGTAGAGCGGCAGGGTCACACTGCCCATTGAGCGTGTTAGTGTGACCATTTTGGGAACAGCTGCTACTCAGCTGTTGGAATAAACATGGTTAATAATATGGAATTTCGTGTTTTAGAACTATTTAGCGGCATTGGTGGCATGCATTATGCCTTTAAGTGTGAGTAAGTGAATAAACAATGCTGTAAACATAGCATAACTCTATCCGATCCCCACAGATGCCCAGCTGAAGGGGGAAATAGTGGCCGCCTTGGATGTAAACACTGTGGCCAATGCGGTTTACGCGCATAATTATGGAACCAAGCACGTGAAGACCAGGAATATCCAGAGTCTGAGTGCCAAGGAAGTGGGGAAGCTCGATGCCAACATGCTGCTGATGTCGCCTCCCTGCCAGCCCCACACCCGCCAGGGATTGCAGCGGGACACGGAGGACAAGCGATCCGACGCACTTACCCATCTCTGCGGGCTTATACCCGAGTGCAGTGGCCTGCAGTACATTCTAATGGAGAACGTTAAGGGATTCGAGGGCTCTCAGGCCCGAAACCAGTTCATCGCAGCCCTGGAGCAGGCAGGATTCCATTGGCGAGAGTTCATACTGACGCCCACGCAGTTCAACGTTCCAAACACGAGGCATCGCTACTACTGCATTGCTCGCCGGGATCAGGACTTTCCCTTCCCTGGTGGCAAGATCTGGGAACAGGTTCCCTTCGATATAATCCCAGATCAGCCACTTGCCCGAATCTCGGAGATTGTGGAGGAAAATGTTCCCCGCGACTTTCTAGTACCCGATGATGTCTTGTCGAAGAGAGTCCTCGTTATGGACATTATCCACCCTGCACAGAGTAGATCCATGTGCTTTACCAAGGGCTATACGCACTACACAGAGGGCACGGGCTCCGCCTTTACGCCTCTCTCGGAGGAGGAGTCGCATCGGATATTCGAATTGGTCAAGGAGATCGATACGAGTAGCAGCCCAGAATCTGTGAAGTCTGAGGAGGTGCTGCAGCGACGGTTGGATCTGCTACACCAAATTAAACTGCGCTATTTTACGCCTCGTGAGGTGGCTCGTCTGATGAGTTTTCCCGAGGAATTCGACTTTCCCGCCGAGACAACCAACCGACAGAAATATCGACTGCTGGGCAACAGCATAAACGTTAAGGTTGTGGGAGAATTAATTAAATTATTGACCGCTGTGTAGATGTTTTATAAAAGATGAGTGTAAATTATACAATTCCCGGATGAATGATTCAATCTCTCGTTTACCACACGCTCAATCCTGTAAAACACATAAGCAAGCAAAGTAGTAGTTTGTTTGTATTTAAAGCAGATTTGAATCTATCAGAACTAACACTTTCCTTAATTGGACTCTGACAAATCGCCTTTAGTTGCAAGTGGAAACTCTTCAATGACGGTTCAGTAGCACCATGACGGTTATAGCTCGGATATATAACTTATACGGCTTGGCCATCGGCTTGACCTCGTACTTGGTTAACAATGGAAGATTTCGGCAAACAAGGTTTACGCAGGTCTATTGTATTCTAGCCAATGCCATCACACTGACCCTGCTGCCGATAGCGTATTGGGATTTGGCTCAGTTTATGACGATGGCCAACTGGCTGCCGCCATTCATGTCGATAGCTCCGTATGTTCTGTACTTCATCAACTACGCAGTGGTTGCCTACACATTGATCTCTAGATGCTATCGGGACGCAATTTTAAAGCATCTTCAGTTAGTTATAGTCAAAGTGGATGGCGAGATGTTGCGAACGGAACGGCGAATAAGCTCCAAGCTGCAGAGATTGCTTGTCCTTAAGACCTGTACACTGACCTGTTTGGTCGGGGTCTTTCTATTTTCCCTGGTGATTAACAAATGGGGTATGCCCTGGCTGTTTGTGCTAAAAGGCTTGCTAGTTAGCATTTCCTTCATCATTCTGGTGGCCACCGCATACCTTCACTTTATGTCCTTCTGGCAAGTGGTGCGAGGCTTTGACTTTGTCAACCGGCAGCTGGAAGAGATCACCTCACCTAAGAGCGGGATTACCTATGATGCACAAGCTAAGGAACTTGATAGTCTCTGGGCCTTGCATGCCACTCTCAGCCGGACAGCTCGCCACATAAATTCCTACTATGGACCCCAGATGGTGGCTTGCCGGTTTGATTACTTTATGTTCACCATCATCAACGGCTATTTCGGAACAGTCTACTCCAAATACGACCAAACGCTTACGATTGATAAGATCTTAGGAGCTTTAATATATTGGGTGCGAAGTTTGGACTTCTTTTTGAATGACTACATCTGTGATTTAGTGGCTGAATATCAGAGCAAGGCGAAGTTTACGGCGACTGAAGGTGGCACCATGTCCCATGAGGTGGGTAAAGTGTTGTTAGATTATTTGGGAATATTTTAAAAGACTGCCATATATTTTCAGCTGAGCTCTTACTTGATCTATGAGGGCAGCATGAGGTTGGATTTAAAAGTTTGTGGACTCTACCAGGCCAACAGAAGGAAGTGGTTGCAAATGATGGCATCTATTTTCGTCCATTCTGTGATTTTGCTGCAATTTCACATGGCTATGAGCAAGAAATAAGAATCAACTTAAACATATTTAAAGTCTAACTTTAACTATTAATATATTTTAAATGTCAATAAAAGTAGTTTTGGCTCTAATAAACTTGATTATTTCAAAAGTCAGAGGACCCTGTAATTAAATATCTATTAAATAAATAATTCAATACATTTTTTCTACATTTTTGTGAACTTTTTTATTTTCATTCAAACCAGCGCACTTTCCCGCTCTTAAATACCAATGTTTGGTATTTTTATGCCACAATGGATACCTTTTATATTTATTCCCCATCTGGTCACACTGTTTTGGATTAATCAACAGCAAAAATATTGAAAGAAGATTAAAAACAATAATAATTGCACTTCTCGCTTAAAAAAGGTGCCAAAATGATTACCAAAAAGGTCACGGTCAAGGATTCACACATTGTGAAGATAGCCGTTGAGCGGGAGAACCACATAGCACAGCTGATAAACCTGGATCAGAGGCATCCGCTGGCAAGTGAGTAAATAAAATAAATAACTACGATTAGGCACGATTTCTAGGCAGAAAACTAAGGTATAGCTACCATATAAGGCAACTAAAATGCGGGGAACAAGGAGAGAATAATGTGATTTAGTTAGTTTTCGATTAAGGAAATCCTCAATGCGGGACCAACGCCCTTTGTTATCGTGATGTCAGCGACGCCGCTCATTAAAATGCAGTGCGTTGTGGGAGACAGGAAGTCGTTGTTTTATGTGCCATACTTATCTTACCCTCCCTCCCCACAGGCAAAATCCAGGATATATGCAATGGCTGGGGCATCAGTGACCATCAGAACTACGCCCTGCAGTTTTGCGAGTCCAACAACCAGAAGTACGTGACCGAGAAGAACCGCAATGAGATCAAGAACGGCTCCGTACTGCAGCTGCAGTATTCGCCCTCCAAGACGGCCAGCGATGCCATGGAAATTCTGCTGAATGGCAGTCCGCAGGAGAAGGCGCTGCGCCTCAAGGATCTCACCGCGCTGAGCACCGACCACACCTTTGCCCTGGAGTTCATCAAGGAAAAGGGCCTGGACACACTCATCAAAATGATCGAGGATGTGAGCCAGACCAACGAAGATATTCTCAAGTACAGCCTGGCCAGCTTTGTGGAGCTGATGGAGCACGGCACAGTGTCCTGGGAGGTGCCAGAGAACTCCTTTGTGCTCCGCAACATTGAGATTGTGCGAAACTTCCAGAAGTACCCGACAAACTGTGGCGAGAGCGCCCTGTCCAACCTGGAAAACATTGTCCAGTGTAGCAGTAAGCACGTTCTGGTGGCCGAGGACATTAAGCTGCAGGACATTCTTCGCCTGCTGCAGGAAGTCAACTCGCCGGTGATGCGCCAGAATGCCATTGCCCTGCTGAACGCGCTCTTCATGAAGGCGGACGAGGGCCGCCGCAGGACGATTGCCCACACCATCAGCGCCAAGCAGTTCCGCCTGGCACTCATTGGCAACGGCCTGGGCACTGAGATGACCCACCAGCTGTACGTACTGCAAACACTGACCCTTGGGCTACTGGAGAAGCGTATGCGCATGAAGATGAATCCCCAGGACCAGGATGCCCACGAAAAGATCAAGGAACTGCGGCGCATCGCCTTTGATGATCACACCAACGCCTTGAACCAGAGCGATGACCACATTCGACGTGGTGGCGGGGGCTCTGGCGCTGGCAACGTCAACTTTTCGCAGTATTACAAAAAGTTGGGCTTCAAGTGCGACATAAATCCGGCCCAGGACTTTATTGAGACGCCGCCAGGTATGAATTTGTTACCTATTTAGTGTTCTTTATTAACACATCCCTCTTCCAGGCGTCTTGGCTCTGGACTGCATGTTCTATTTCGCGCGGAATTACACCCAACAGTATGCGAAGATTGTGCGGGAGAACTCCTGCCGCGCTGACGAGCACGAGTGTCCGTTCGGACGCACCTCCATCGAGCTGGTGAAGGTGCTGTGCGACATCTTGCGCATAGGCGAGCCACCGGCCGAGCAATCTGGCGACTTTCAGCCCCTGTTCTTTACCCATGACTCGCCCTTCGAGGAGTTCTTCTGCATTTGTGTCATCACCTTGAATCGAACATGGAAGGACATGCGTGCCACGGCTGAAGATTTCAGTACCACCTTCAGCGTGGTGCGGGAGCAGATTCAGCGCACTCTCAAGGGCAGACCCGAGAACCTGGAGGATTTCCGCAACAAAATAGCCCTGCTGACCTACCAGCAGATCACCGCCCTGCGCCAACAGGAGCGCACATCGAAGGAGGAGTGTGATTCCACAGCCTCGGCGATTGTGAAACTAAAGGAGAAGATATCGCCGCACATTCTAGAGCTGATCAAGCAGCAAAGGCTCTCGTTTTTGGTGGAAGGTAGGACACTAGTCTTAGATTACTTCATGTCTTAGTTTTAACTACAATAATCTCCCAAATAGGCACACGTTTTGCCAAATACTCACGGGGAACCAGGACAAAGGACAAATTCTGGTATGCCCGACTCTCGCCCAACCACAAGGTCATCCACTATGGGGACTGCGATGAGAAAACCATACCCACCTTGGAGGAGCTGCCCAAGAAGTTGCCCATCAGCGAGATCAAGCAGCTGCTGGAGGGCAAGGAGTGTCCGCACATGAAGGAGGCTCGCACACGCAAGTCAGCCGTTAATCTGGCCTTTTCCATAACATTTGAGAACATGGAGCACTCCACCCTGGACTTTGTGGCGCCGGACGAGAGCATTTTCAACTACTGGACAGATGGGATCAATGCCCTGCTGGGCCAGCCGATGGTCAGCAAGCAGAAGAACGAGGACTTTGACACCTTGCTCTCGATGGAGATAAAGCTGCGTCTGCTGGACACAGAGGGCGTGGACATCAGCAAGGATCCGCCACCCATACCCGAGGACCCAGAGAACTATGACTTTTGCTTCGAGGGCTGACTTCTCCCATTTACATATATTCACACCCAAGATACATGCCAAAGTGTACCCACTACTCTCTCCTCCGATCTGATCTTCTGCTAGTATTACTTGTGCAATTCCCCGAACACACGACATGAGCCAACTTGAACATTTAGTGAACATTTACACACCATTTATTATTATATTAGTTATTATATAATATATATCATTAAGAGATCATTAAATAACACATTTTATACATAACAATTTTGTACAAAAAAGACTAACAAGAGAAGCGTATTATTCTTATCCAAGGCTAGAGTTAAAAAAAGCTAAAGGATCGCCGGGATAGAAGGGGATACCATCGTACGTTATTCCCTATGATATAATGGAATTAAGCTTAAGCTTAAGGCTCCCCTCTTTGTGTCCCTTTGTGGCATCCTTCGATTGCAATTGTAGATGATAAAACACGCGCAGAAGTAAGCACTAAGCACCTGGGGGCAGCCTACCCGAGTGGGTCGTCGCCGGCTGCCACCTATCTTCATTATCCACGCACGGGCAGTTTGCGCCGTCGAGCGGGGGCTCGATCCTAGATCCTTAATCAAATGTTATCCTCCAGCAGCAGATCGTTGTCATCGCCTCTGTCCGGCAGGCAGACAAAGAACTCTAGCAGGTTCAAGATCGGACCACGGGAGAAGGGATTCTGATAGCGACCGCGCTTGTCCCGCAGATACGGATAGCGTTTGTAGTTGAACATCTCGTTTGTGGTTAGATTCATGCATGCATGGAGGATCTGCAATAGAAATTGAAGAATTAGACATGCATTCCTCACATTTCCAATCCCAAAACCCACCGAAGTACAGGTGAGTATCCAACCCAGACCGCAGAAGACCACCGCCTCGATGAGGCCCAGCACGTAGAGCATCGTAAAGCCCTCGATCATCACACAGTAGCAGGCGAAGTAGATTGTGAAGGAGCAGTTGACGGCCACCGAGAGAACGAAGAGGAAGAACCACATCCGATTCCGCAGGCCAACGCAGTTGTAAATGAAGGGACAGTGGTGATCGAAGTAGGAGACGCACCGGTTGCACACGCGGCAGTGCTTGGCTCTTAGTGGGCGAAGGCACCGGCAGCTGTGGCACAGCCGGGTCAGCATCACATTCCGTTTCTTCAGCTTGTCGAAATAAGGGATTTGCTTGATGGCCCGGTAATAGGCGTCCGAACTGAGAGGAATGTAGCCGGGATCCCTTCGGTTGGCTATGGCCCAGCTGATCCACATGACGGCATTCCAGTAGATGAAACAATAATGCGATCGTCGCAGGATATTCCAGGTAATGGGAATCGCACGGATCATGTACATGGGATAGCCCCAAAGCAGCACCGAGAAGAGAAACAGAAAGAGCGGTCCCTTCGAGTCGCCGGCTCCTCCAAAGAGCCAGCCCCAACTCTCCGAGACGGAGGGTATCCAGCGGGACTTCTTCTTCACCTCCCCGTACAGCAGTCGCACCACATCCTGGTGCTGGTGCGCCTGGGCCAGCATTATCGGCGTCTTGCCGTTCTTGTCGCGCGGCTCCAAGTCCAGCTGGGATTTCTCGCACAGCAGGCGCACGCAGGTCATGTTGCCCGACAAACAGGCCAGATGCAGCGGCGTGGAACCGAAGTTATCCGTCTTCTGCAGCTCCACGCCCGAGTACATAAGCAGACGCATCAGATCCGCGTGTCCCTTGTAGGCCGCCCAATGGAGCGCCGTGTCGCCGTTGATATCCGTCAGGTTATTCAATGCTCCCATGCCCAGAAGATAGGCAGCCGTGGCTGTCCTCCCATACATGCAGGCCAGGTGGAGCGGCGTTAAGCCCTTGAAGTCCGCCGCATTGACGGCAACGCCTGCCTGCAGCAGCACCTGCACGACGGAAGCATGGCCCTTCCTGCAGGCCCAGTGGATGGGCCTCGGACCCTGGGTTCCCAGACAAGGCAGATCAATGGGAGCCGTGCGTTCGATGAGATACCTCATCAATTGGACGTTCCCATTGAGGGCTATCCAGTGGGCGGGGGTGTAACCGTGCCGATCCCTCGCCGACAAGCACTCCATGCCGAACTTGTCCACGAGGTTCTCCACCTCGCTGACCTCGCCGTTCTTAATGATATCGAAGATGTCGTCCAGATTAACGGTTGTCGCCCCGTCAAGTCCTTCAAAAAGCAACACATTCTCGTGGTCTTCGTTGCCACCGCCATGTCCGCCACCCGGACCGCGTCCCGTCAGCGGCGGCGAGTGCGGCCGATGATCCAAATGGATGTCGTCTGCGTGGGCATGGCCATCCTCCTCCGCTACGACCATGTTGCAGGAGGAGGAGGCCGTCAGGGGCAGCGCCCATACGCTGCGCGCCGCCCCCGGACTCGGGTGCACCTTGGAGGCCACGTTGTAGAACTCGAAGTCTACGCCAAGACGATCCGCCGTTCCACCGTTGCCGTGATGCAGGGGGTTTTCTAGTAAATGTGCAATCTTGTTGCCGTTTCCGGGAACGCGACAAATGAAATTTTCAGCCCGTTTCGGTGAGTTGTAAGCGGAGCACGCAAGGTAAACACGACTGCCCTCGATGGCGAGAAATTATGTCAGCACTGGGAGAAAATCAATAATGAGTTCGAATCGCAGGACTCAAATTGGGGCCAAAGCGCCAACAGCTGACCGTTATTTTCATATTTGCAGTGTGGCCATGTGATGCTGAGTTTCAGTATTATAAAAGGCAAACGGGCACACTGCAGCTATATTTCTATCTCGCTCTCTCTCTCTCTCTCTGCTAAAGTTATCTCGTAAAAAATGGGCGACAACGTGGTGACGGAACTGAATAACTTGGATTTGAACAAGCAAAAGGCATGTTAAACTCTTTACCAACATCTATCGAGTGTATGGGAAGTGCTAGATAGCAGAGTTATGTTTAAAATAGCGCTATATAGCGCCGCAAAGTGTAGCAACTTGAACCGCATTTGCCAAAGAGCGGTGGCGGTGGTGCCGAAAATTCAGACGCAGCCAACACAACAACAACAATACCAGAAAGAACCACAACAACTACAACAGCAGCAGCAGCAGCGGTGCTACGCAACTTTGGTTGGTGTTTCCAATTGTTAATAACTTTCGTTCAATTTAAATTGCAAAGCTCCCCCATACTGCTGGCACGTGTAATTGTTTTGTGTGTGTGTGTGTCGGCCTGCGAGTGTGTTTGTGTGTGCAATGAATCAGTGCCGGTTTCTGTGACGTCACTAACACTCATTTTAAGATCTTTCCAACTCGTAAATATTACTCCAAATTGCATCAGCTGTAAAGTTCAGAAGAAGCGGCGAGATAAAAGTAGATAGGCTGCCGAAAAAACTCATGTTTCTCTCAGTTTGGTGTCTACAATTGTTCAAACAGCCACAACCAGTCGAGAGATAGCGAAAGACGGCAGCATTTCGTGCCTACGTAGCATAAAATCTTTGCCCAAAACTAAAACTTATTGATTTTTCTCTCACATGGATTTGCAGGCGGCCAAAATGAAGAAGGAGAAAAAGGAGAAGCCTGCCGGGGCTGGCAGTGCCGATACTCGCAAGGGTATAAGTCTTCAAATCCTCATCTCAAAAAATATCCACTAATTCCAAGTTTTCTTCCCACAGAACTCAATCCCTGGCCCAAGTACATCGAGGAGCGTAATGTCTTCTGGGAGAAATGCAAGGCGGAATACGAGGCCGAACTGGCGGCCAAAACCCGGGAGCCCATCAAGGTTACCCTGCCCGATGGCAAGCAGGTGGACGCCACGTCGTGGGAGAGCACCCCCTATGAGGTGGCTCGCGGCATTAGCCAGGGTCTGGCCGACAACACCGTCATCTCCAAGGTGAACGGTGAGGTTTGGGATCTTGACCGCGTTCTGGAGGGCAACTGCACTCTGCAGCTACTCAAGTTCGACGATCCAGAAGCGCAGGCCGTCTTCTGGCACAGCTCTGCGCACATTATGGGCGAGGCCATGGAGCGCATCTACGGCGGACACCTGTGCTACGGTCCGCCCATCGAGAGTGGCTTCTACTACGACATGCATTTGGAGGGAGAGGGTGTAAGTAGCCGAGAAACTTGAGAGAGATTAGCAGCTAATGCTGTCTTCCCACAGATCTCCACCAATGACTACGGCACCATGGAGTCCCTCGTCAAGCAGATTGTCAAGGAGAAGCAGAACTTTGAGCGACTGGAGATGAAGAAATCCGACCTGCTGGAGATGTTCAAGTACAACGAGTTCAAGGTTCGCATTCTGAACGAGAAAGTCACCACGGATCGCACCACCGTCTACAAGTGCGGCTCTCTGATCGATCTCTGCCGCGGACCCCATGTCCGTCACACCGGCAAGGTGAAGGCCCTGAAGATCACCAAGAACTCCTCCACTTACTGGGAGGGCAAGGCCGACGCTGAGACTCTGCAGCGCGTCTATGGCATCTCTTTCCCCGATCCCAAGCAGCTCAAGGAGTGGGAGAAGCTGCAGGAGGAAGCTGCTAAGCGGGATCATCGCAAGATTGGCCGCGAGCAGGAGCTGTTCTTCTTCCACGAGCTGTCGCCCGGCTCGTGCTTCTTCCAGCCACGCGGAGCTCACATCTACAACACCCTGATGAGCTTCATCAAGGCGGAGTACAGGAAGCGCGGCTTCCAGGAGGTCATTTCCCCGAACATTTACAATGCCAAACTGTGGATGACCTCCGGTCACTGGCAGCACTATGCGGAGAACATGTTCTCTTTTGAAGCGGAGAAAGAGAAGTTTGCCCTGAAGCCCATGAACTGCCCCGGCCATTGCCTCATCTTTGATAACCGCAACCGTTCGTGGCGCGAACTGCCGCTGCGCATGGCCGACTTTGGAGTGCTGCACCGCAACGAATTGTCCGGTGCTTTGACAGGATTAACGCGAGTGCGTCGCTTCCAGCAGGACGATGCTCACATCTTCTGCGCCCCGGAGCAGATCAAGAGCGAAATGAAGGGCTGCCTGGAGTTCCTGAAGCACGTTTACACCATCTTCGGGTTCTCCTTCCAGCTGGTGCTGTCCACACGCCCAGAGAACTATCTGGGCGAGCTGGAGCAGTGGAACGATGCGGAGAAGGCGCTCGCAGAGTCCCTCAATGAGTTTGGAATGCCCTGGAAGGAGAACCCCGGCGATGGCGCCTTCTACGGACCCAAGATTGATATTACCATTATGGATGCTCTGAAGCGGGCCCATCAGTGTGCCACCATTCAACTGGATTTCCAGCTGCCCATTCGCTTTAATCTCAGCTACATCGCCGACGATGGCGAGAAGAAGAAGCCGGTGATCATCCATCGTGCCATTCTCGGCTCTGTGGAGCGCATGATTGCCATCCTCACGGAGAACTATGCCGGCAAGTGGCCCTTCTGGCTGTCGCCCCGCCAAGTTATGGTGGTGCCAGTGGGCCCGGCCTACGACCAGTACGCCCAGACTGTGCGGGATCAGCTCCACGACGCCGGCTTCATGAGCGAAGCGGACTGCGATGCTGGGGACACGATGAACAAGAAGATACGAAATGCTCAGTTGGCCCAGTTCAACTTTATCCTGGTGGTGGGCGACAAGGAACGCTCCTCGAACACCGTCAATGTGCGCACGCGGGACAACAAGGTCCATGGCGAGGTGTCGGTGGCAGAACTGATTACCAAGCTCCAGAAGATTCGCGATGAGTTCATTACCAACGAGGACAGCTTCTAGGCAGACAACACAAACCTCCTCAACTTTTGCACTATTTATCTAAACGTATACTTAATATTTGCATAGCAAAGCAAGTACGCATTTTTTGTTCTTTCTCTATGTATCTACGAGACTCTTATGAAACCGGAAATCACAAAATAAAAACCAAATCCAATCCAAAACTGATTGATTAGTCATTCTTTTGTATTTTTAATTGGTTGAAGGTGAAGTTTTCTTCGGATCTTTTTATGAGGTCATTTTTATAACGATTTAACTTGAAGGTTGTTTTAAGTTGAATTGTTTTTTTTTATATGGAAAAGTATATAACATCCTGATCAAAGTCTTGCGTCTTATAGGCAGGTTTTATTTTTCTACTTCGAAAATTGTTAAGAAATCCTTTAAAGGTTTGATTTTTAGAGCTTTGTCGTAATGATCCCAAGAAAAATGTAGCGTTGAAACTTAAATATTATATAAAAATACTCGGAAACAACTTTTAAGGTTATCAAAAGGTAAAAAAATACATTATCTCATGAAAAAAAGTGCAACAAAAGCGAAACTGGTTTTTAAACAAATTTATATAAATAATTTCCTATAGGATATAAAAGCAACAGAGTTGTGATTAATCTGAAAAAGATCCTTTAGCAAATGCATACCAACAGCTATGGTCAGAAGCTACTGTATGTTAATCCAAGCAGCTTTTTGGCATAAAATCATTGATTAATTTATATATTATCTAGCAGATCTATAAATATAATAAATGTATAATAATAATGCAATAAAAAAGCCAAAATTCAGTTAGGTTTGTTGTAAGCTTCCGTCCACATCGAATCATCAGACAATCTAATTCCATTACATTGTAATTGTTATTTGGGGGAATCAATCGGTTTCGTCAGCAATTTCAGACCCGTCATGCCGCGATTCAGTTCCCATTTTCAACGTGTGAAACGGTATGCGATAAGATACGGTGCCCCCAAAAGCGTTGAACCCCTTTTTTTTTGAGGGAGAGGGAATCGTAAATGGGTTGAAAATGAGTCATGATTTGGGTTTGTTTTTGGTTTTTTCTTTTAATTTATTGCTAATATTGTGTATACTTTCATTTTCTTCATAATTTGATTTATTAAAAATTGCATCCATAGTTTGTATGTTTTTTTTTTTTTTTTATTTCAATTATCAATTTTGTAAGCTTATGCTTTTCGCGTAAAAAATGCACAAAGTTCTCTCGCTAATCGAAGCAAAAATCGTTAATAATATTGTTAAGTGTTTTACTCTGCTCGTGCTGCCTGCTGCCTGCTCTGCTGTCGGTCTGTTATAGTTTTAGTTTTCCTCTCTTCTGTTGTCATAAAAATACATATTATATATCTGTGTATATTTATTCATAAGATGCACGTGGCCAAGTCCTATGCCATCCAAAGTACTTCCAGTTTTGCAGTCGCTCGCTGGTGCTATAAAAACGAAATGTGGACGAAACAAAAGCCGCAAAACAGAACGGAGCACAGACACGGGGTCTAAATTTGGAAACTACTACGTGTGCCCGGAGAACACAAAGGCTGGCTGCGTGGTATCTACGATTGGGGTTAATTCATCATCATCATTGCAGCCGCTGCAGGAGATGCCGAATGCTGGAATGTCGGAGGATCTGCACGGATCCGTTCGGGCACCGCTTGGCCTGACATAAGTACTTGAAACTGCGGTTCGTTTGGTTTGTTTTGGGTATCGGAAATGCACAACACTATATTCTTATCTGGGGCTAAGCTAACTCGCAAATATTACTCTGATCTTGATCCCTGATCTCGTGTCAATGAGTTAGCATATCGCCTACGCTCGGGATTAGCTATCGCCTGCTCAATTAACATTATTATTAATTAGTTAGCCGATTTCGTTAATTGTTTGGTTTTAGTCTATTTTTTTTTTTGCCTTTGCTATCATTTTTTACTTTATAAATTAACTTAAACGTAAAGAGTTGTGTGTATGTGTGTATATATTGTAGATGTTGGGGGCGCGCGCTCCGGCTCAGAGTCCCGGAATCCAGCTGGTCCAGCGTCCAGCCACATACACCTATACCTGTGTGTACAGTATACACCACCCGTTGCCAGCGCGTGTGTGTGAAAATGCTGTGAAATGCTGGGCCTGCTGCTCATCTTCTGCTTCTTCTCGAGGGTTTTAGGGTTGGATTGGATTGGGTTTGGGCTCGGGTTTGGATTTAGATTAGGATTAGGTCGGTTCAGCTAGTTCTAGCAGGCGCAGCCACCCTCGGGATCCTTCGTCTCGTTGGGCGAGTCCTTCAGCACCACCTCCTGCATGTCCTCGGAGGGTTTGTTCTCCGTAGAATCCATGCCGGGCAGCGCCGCCGCCACACGCCTAAACAGTTGCTTCACATTGTAGCCGGCCTTGGCGCTGGTCTCAATGAACATCACGTTAAGCTCCTTCGCCTTACGCTCACCCTCCTCGGTGGAGACCTGGCGCTTGTCCGAGAGATCCGTCTTGTTGCCCACCAGCATGATGATGACGTCGCTGCCCCGCTCCGTGCGCACGTCATCGATCCACTTGGAGGTCTGGTGGAACGAGTTCGTGTTGGTAATGTCGTACACGACGACAGCGACTGTGGAGTCGCGTATGTAGGAGGGTATCAGCGAGCGGAAGCGCTCTTGGCCCGCCGTGTCCCACAGCTGCAGCCGCACCGTCCGGTCCTCCAGGTACATGGTCTTGGACAGGAAATCAATGCCGATCGTCGCCTGGTACGTGTTGTCGAAGCTGTCGTACATGAAGCGGGTAATCAGCGAGGTCTTGCCCACGCTCTGCTCGCCCAGGAAGACGAGCTTGAACTTCCGCAGCGGATTCCCAAAGTCGCCGGATGACATCTTGGTACGTGTCTACTTTTTCTTAATTACGGGTTTGCTGACCTCTCTTCTCGCTCCGCTCTCCGCGTTCCGCTTTCCACTCTCCGCTCTCCTCGGTTGCGCACTCTCCGCTCTCCACCTCTCCTCTCTGTTGATACTGCTGCTGCTGCTGCTGGGCTGGGCCTCTGCTGGTCTTTTGGGATCCGGGTAATCCTAGCGGCGCGGCTCCTGGCTGTTGTATTGTTCCACGACGCGGATTCTGTGCTTTGGCAAACTCACGGTGATAATTCCGGCTAGCTGCGGCCCGATTTGCGGTTCAAATCGGTCGAAATTCGTTAGTTTCGTCGTGGAAAAATTAAGTGTCTCTGCTTCTTCTTCAACTTCTGAGTCAGTTACTGTGTGACCGTGGCAGGCGCGAAATGCTAGAAATACTGTTAAATACCAGAAAGTAAATACTGAAAGCCGCGAGGACGAGTAAAGAAAGTAGTCATTTATTTATTTTTTAATTTCTTAATTTAAGTGATGCATAAATTAATAACCGCTAAATCCAATATTATATTAATTGTTTATATTAAACACTTTATAAAATAAATAAAATTGCGGGACGTTATGCGAAAAAATACCAAATACTTTCAATGTAGACCGTTATTTTCAAACATAAATATTATTGTTTTTACCAATTTTTAAAGCTCTGAGAGGCAAATTGTCGCAATCTTGAGATATTAACGTATTTATTTGCACAGTCTATCTGGCCACAAGTGCTCCCAGTCCTACCCAGTTCGAGGTATGAATATTCCGTAAGGCGTCACTCCCGGGACTTCGCTTAATCTTAAATTATATTAAGCGGTTATCTGAAAAACACGGGCGTTAATTGAAACCCCTTATCTACACCTCCGCTCCGGCGCTGGCGAATTTCAGTATCGCGAATTAATTTAAACGGCGCCCGATAAAGGCCGATGTAAACAGTTCTCCGAAAACTATGATTGCGAACGGACAGTCAATAAAGTCGCGTCCTCGGCCGATGGCCAGTGTCCTCCTACTGATCTTGGGCCTGTGCCAGGTGTCCGGAGTAGCCATCGCCCAGCCAGAGGGTCGAGTGGTGGGCGGCTCGGCAGCGGCGGCCAACAGTGCTCCCTATGCGGTGTCTATGCAGTACAGCGGCACCCACTACTGCGCCGCCAGCATCCTGAATGCCAACTGGCTGGTCACGGCTGCCCATTGCCTGTCCAATAGTGCTCAGGTGCTGGGAAGCACCCTGGTGGCAGGCAGCATCGCCGTGGCGGGAACAGCAAGCACTACGCAGAAGAGGAGCATCACCTACTTCGTTGTCAACGATCTGTACACGGGCGGAACCGTGCCCTACGACATTGGATTGATCTACACGCCCACCGCCTTCACGTGGACCGCTGCAGTGGCTCCAGTGACGCTTCCCTCGGCGGGAGTGGTCCCAACTGGCACCGCCAACCTCTATGGATGGGGTAGTACCAGCACTACCAACTCTGCTACCTATCCCACGACGCTACAGGTGGCCACCAATGTGCCCATCATCAGCCTTTCCTCCTGCGAGGAAGCACTGGGCACCAAGGGCAGCGATGTCCACTCCACCAATCTGTGCACGGGTCCCCTAACTGGCGGCGTTAGTATCTGCACCTCGGACTCGGGAGGTCCTTTGGTCCAAAACAATGTCCTCATTGGCATCGTGTCCTGGGGAAAGTTACCCTGTGGTCAGGCAAACTCGCCGTCGGTCTATGTGCAGGTTTCCTCGTTTATTTCCTGGATATCGACCAACCAAGTGGCTCCTTAAGCCTCCTTTCCGAATTTAAAGCTTTTAATTTAATAAAGTGAGACGAATTTGTAACCTAGCTCTAGTGGCTGTGGCTTATAAATGAGATCTTCTTATGCATTGCAATTACTTTTTCGTAAAGTTGATAGTAATATTTATCTTATCACAGAGAATGGAAATAGTGAGTAGATATGACATCCATTACTGAAGGTACATCACCTAAGTAGGGTTGACTGGGAATTTACCAACGGTTTCTTATCACTTCGAAAAAAGTATTAATATTTTTTAGTTTAACAGAATATAGAAAAAGTTGTTTATTTAATGTTAATGTATTTTTAATAAAGTATGGCCCATAATAGTAACAAATCTAGATGAAGATATTAAATTCTCGATCAATTTTACAGAAATATATAAATAAATATATTGGTAAGAATATAAATAAAGCATTATTAAAGTTTTTGGTTAATTGTCACGTTTATTTCCTCTCCAAGAAACCAATAAAAATAAATTTGTACGCTAATAATCTTTTAATTGCATTTCTGAGAATTCCCCTTATTTTATAATAAAGATTATTTATCATAATATATATATATGTTCGTATAATCTTATCAAATAAATAACGGTCTATTGTAGAAAAATCCAAATAACAAAAAGTATGTAAAGACGGAAAACTTGAATTCAGTATTATTTCCAAGAAGCTTTCCTCCAAATAAAAGCCTCCAAAATTCGGGCGTACTTTTGCCCGCCAAGATAAAATTAAAATTAAAGCTATTTAAATTTCGCTCCCTTAAAATATTATAAGCTTTAAGAAGACAATTAAATTTAAGGATTAAAATAAATTTAAATTCATGGAGTTATTAGCAGTTGTAATTAAGTTCTTCACTTGATTTGTAATTCATATTTTATATTTTTATATGTAGTAAAGTCTGTTATTTAATAAACAAAATCTATTTTTATTAAAAATGCTCACGTGATATTGAAAACTTGAGGTATTGTAGCACTCAAGTCCAGCTTTGTTGACTTAGCTACCCCTCGAGAACAATGTACATATGTATATAAAAAGTCCCTAGTCTATCGCGGTCTAATCTATAATTCTATTAGGTGGCTATCTTTGTAAAACAATGCTCTTAATTGGAAACCCTTATCTGCCCCTTTCGGCTGCTCGTGAAAGGTAGTATCGCGTTTTAATTTAAATAGCCGTCGATAAAGCCAAATGTAAACAGTTCTCCGAAAACTATGATTGCAAACGGACGTCAAAAAATGTGGCACCATCCCACTGTGGCCAGTGTCCTCCTCCTACTGGCCATTGTTGGACAGTGCCACGCGTCGGAATTGGAGCTCGATGGTCGCGTGGTGGGCGGAACTGCGGCGGCTGCGAACAGTGCTCCCTACATTGTGTCCCTGCAGTATGGCGGTACCCATTACTGCGCTGCTAGTATCCTGAATGCCAACTGGCTGGTAACCGCTGCCCATTGTTTGGCCAACAGAAATCAAGTGCTGGGAAGCACTCTAGTGGCGGGCAGTATCGCCGTGGCGGGAACTGCAAGCACTACCCAAAAACGTAGCATCACCCACTATGTAGTCAACGATCTTTACACTGGCGGAACTGTGCCCTACGACATCGGTTTGATCTACACGCCCACCGCCTTCACATGGACCGCTGCAGTGGCTCCGGTGAAACTACCTTCGGCAGGAGCCAAGCCAACGGGCAAGGCCACGCTCTACGGTTGGGGCAGCACCAGCAAAACCAACAGCCCCTCGTATCCCAAGACTCTGATGGTGGCCAAGGATATACCCATTATTACTCTCGCCTCCTGTGCGGCGGCTCTGGGCGCCAAAGGCGTTGATGTCCACTCCACGAATCTGTGCACGGGTCCCCTCACTGGCGGTACCAGCTTCTGTACCTCAGACTCGGGAGGTCCTCTGGTCCAGGGCAATGTTCTCATCGGCATCGTGTCCTGGGGCAAGCTTCCTTGCGGTCAACCCAATTCTCCTTCTGTCTACGTGCAGGTGTCTGCGTTTAATTCATGGATAGCCTCAAACCAAAAGCTTTAATTTTGGAAGTTAACCTTTTTGGAAAATAAAATTTGAAAGAGAGCAAGATAATATTTGATAAATATTTTAATTATATATTGGTTGTTTATGAAGTGGAACAGCATTATATTTTATAGTTTATAAAATCAAAACATACAGACCGACAGACTTTCCTCTATAAGTTTAATGTTCTGTTCCGATCCTGAGTTAAAAATAGATTGATAACAAAACTATATATAAATCATCAAAATGGTTTCGCAGAATGGATTAACTTTCCATTTTCTTATACCAAAACCATTCGTAGATTTCTTCCCAGGTAAACTCAGCACTTAAGATGACTCTTGCTTTTATGTTCGGTTTGTTTTAGGTTTTGTTTTTCAACACGTCCCAGCCACTCCTCCATTTATCAATTAAACCGATCCGTGGCTGGTCTCGTTGGGCAGCTAATTGGTCAGCAAGTTGTTGGACACGATCACAATCAGTTTATTGACACGACCAGAAAATATAATTGAATGAACATATCAATTTCGCATTACAATCACACCAGAAAAGCTTATTAAGTGCCTCGAAATCATCGCAGAGGACGGCGGGCAGTCGTTGTTGGGGCCCAAGAACGTTGGCCAGAAAACACGCCCGCAGCTAATCAGCCTCTAATGGCGATAAATATTTCATTCTATATTATTTTGTTTTTATTCGTCCACTGCGACACGCCTCCTCCAAGCTCGGCCAGGAGTCAAGACAAAGCGACGACTCAACGGGAAAGAACAGGGAGAGAGAACAGGCCTCCTGACCAGACCCGAAGACGGGACAGAACGGCGATTGAACAGACAGAATCTGCGACGCGATCGATGAAGACAAGGCTGATAAAGGCAGCAGAATTCAGTGAATAGAGATGGGACAGTAAGACCCTCTTTCTTATATTTTAAAAATATTTTTGGAAGTTATGTTTGTTAAGGAATACAATTTATTTAATATAAATAAATATTTACGACTTTAAAGGGGTTTTAATCTTTCTCAGCATCCCTCACGATCGCATCTCTGATCAGAACAAAAGATGAAACGGCGACCAAAGTCAAGGCAAGGCCAGATCTCTTGGCTTCCCTCGCAATCTTCGTGTTATGAATCGAACAGATTTATGCAACCTGGCGAACAACATGGGCGGGTGCTCCTCCATCTCCAGCAGAGGCCCAGCTTCTTCCTTCTTGCCAGCTCCCTCAACCGAAGTCTCCTTTTCTTTGCGAGAAAAGGTATGGAAGAGGAGGATGCGACCGCGACATTTGGCTGCGCCATTATGAGTAATGGAGTAATGCCTGGAATTGTTTACTTGGGGGCTTTATTGGCATCTGCATTTGGCATCGGAATGAATATCTGTGCTTTATGTGCTTATACCTTTTTTTTATACCTCCACTGGAGTAGTTTATTATATTTTTTCTGATCTTCGCATTGCTGTTGGGAAACTGGAAAGGATATCATAATTGGTCAGAAGACAAGCAGAATATATAAATGAAAGTAGAAAGGGAAAAATGTAATGAGTTATGGATGTAGGATTAATTTTTTAAGTATGGTATGTTTGAATTATTTAAAATCTGATTCTTTTTAATTTTTATTAAAATTATATTATTCTTCATTGACCTTTTCTATGATTTTAAATTTAAAATAAGTTAATATTGAGTATTAATTAGTTTATTATGAAACCTCAAAGATTTATAAAGGTTTACTCACTAAATTATTATTAATACCAGCTATCACCATCCAATCCTTATCCTTTAAATCATTCCTTGAACCTTACACAATCTCCTGGACAAATCTTAAGCGAAATCTAATTTTTAATTGGCCAACAAACAGCGAACAAGCGACATTTTATGCTTATCAGCGAAGTAACCAGTAATTAATCTTCCTTTGGCCGATAAAGAGTTTCTCTCTTAGCTAATGCTTCTCCCTTAAGAGAATCGAATCTCTTTCTCATCAGCAAGAATCTTTCGAGAGCTTAAACAGAATTTCACTCACTCAAAGAAAAAATCATAGTACTGTAGTAAAAGCTATAATTAAATATTTCTTTTTATTCACAAACTGGCTAGGTTCCAGTGGAAATCAGTCTAGCTTTATCCATAAGAAACATCTATTTAAATTGCTACATAATATCTCCTTAAAGTATATTATTGAATAATAAAAAATCCTGTTTCCATCTGAATTTAATAAATTTCACATTTTCTAGAACTTTTCTATCCAAATGATGTTACTTATAGTTTTTCTGGGTGTATGCAGACAACTTTCTTTCGACGGCTTTTCTTAAAAGCAACTCGAACTTGTTGTTGAGCCTCAGTTCGGAATCAGCACGCGACGCGCTCAGAACGAGAAACGGAGAAAAGTGTAGCGACTTGAATAAAAAAAAGAAAAAACACAAAACAAAAAAAAAGACTCTTCTTCGAAGACTCTTCTGTGGTTAAGGATGATCGAACCCTCGAGTGGCGGTGAAGTGCAAGCATAAACAAACAAGAAAGAATAATAGTAATATTTTTGTTATGGTGTTCCTCAATTGAGAACTCAAGGGAACAAAGTGGATATAAGAATAAAACCAGGTGAGCATCAGACTATGCCTTAAGGAATTTAATTTTACTTAAAAGGAATTTTATAATAAAATATTTCCTCCGATTTTTTAATCGATGTTCCCTTCAAACTATTCCTAAATAATTACGATTCCTATTTCTCAGGCAGTCTACAGCTATGTAAATCTGCGAGAAAATCTTTAGGAATGCAATGTTGTCTCGGTTTCTTGCGGTTCTTTTGCACCTACATACTTTTCCCCCCTTTTTTTATCCGCACTTTGGGCATGCTAAAATTTAATAAGTGTTTTCCTCAAACCGTTTTTCCTGTCGCCTCTTTTTCACGCTTTTTTCTCCTTACACACGTAGCCGTAGCTGTTCTTGTTGTTCAATTCTTTGATGCATTGCCAAAGCGGAGGGGGGAACGCGGTGTAAAATATGCAGTTGGCACAGTCAACTTCACCAACTTGGCAAATTCTTGCGGCACATTTCATTCACCGCCTCCTTCGCTCACCCTCTGCCAAAAGCCTTTTGGTTCTTTTTGTTCTTCCCAACGTGTCGTGTTAACTGTATTGTTTACATTAGTAATAGAACCCATCGGGTTGGTGGCCAGATAAATAAGTAATAGACACACAGGGGCAGCCGAAAGTCCATGCTTGAGTGCACTCGTTCTTGCGCCGAAAGGTACAGAGACGGAGACAGAGACAGTTACCGAGTCGGAAATCAAAGGCAAACAAAAGACTCAGGCAACGAACTTGCCGGAGGCAACGATTCCTCGAGTGTAATGACTGCGGCAGAAGAAAATCAACAATTTAATTCAATTCTTGGAAGATACTCATAATTAGAGCAGCGTTTTATATATCATAAGTATGTGGATTATAGTTACTCGAGTGTATTAAATATTTTGATTGCGAAAAACATTGCTTTCATTCAGTTTAATACTTTTTAACCAGAGTTATAGCATAGCAAAAAGTTCTCCAGGACTTTAATTATCATATTTTACGAGTTTAGGAAGCCTTATAGGCATTTATTTAAACTATATTATTTAATTATATAAACACAAAAATCAATTTTCCTAGGAATATATATTTTTATATAAAAATCCTAAGTTAGTCCTAAGAAATACCCAATACCCATTCTTTTCCATTAGATTTTGCCCTTCTCAAACCACAAACAAATTCACAACTGTACAATGCTAATCAAATGATTTAAATTCTCGGCGAAATTCTCTATGCAAATTAAATAATGCTTACCAACTTGCGCAGACCAATTAAATCCATAGTCGTCGACAGTAGAGAAAAGAAGCTGGCGCACAAAATTGCT
This sequence comes from Drosophila truncata, assembly GCA_008042515.1. Classification (NCBI taxonomy): domain Eukaryota; kingdom Metazoa; phylum Arthropoda; class Insecta; order Diptera; family Drosophilidae; genus Drosophila; species Drosophila truncata. The sequence goes on along the minus strand of VNJQ01004997.1, from coordinate 20,799 downwards.
TATTTATTAGTCGAAAAAGAGAGGAAAACCTCTGGAAACGGCATGCTAATGATGTAAACTAACCATTTAACTGTTAAAATGCCAGAAGCAGCCGCTGAAAACCAAGAGAAAAAAGTCTCATCAGTGCGATGCTGGATGGGGCAATGGGAGAAGGAGGAGGTAAGGGAACCGGGGAAGATGAGCTCGAAGACGACAAAACTTAGGCGACTTCCTAAGACTAATCAAAGCCGTTACAATGGTCGCAACGGCCGCAAAAAACGCACTCTGGCTTGAGGAGAGCAGAAGGGAAAGAGACCGACAGTTTCAAGGGAGAGAATCTAGGTTGCAGTGTCTTCGAATACACTAAAGGAAAACATAAATTAGAAGCAATTATATGGTATTAATGCCTGAAAAAATGAATTTAATTATTTTTATTAGAATAATTATATTTACATGTTTCAATATCTAAAAAGGCTGAAAAATATTTAACTTATATATTTGTAATATTGTGATCTTTCGTTAAAGACACATACACCTTTGGTGTAACAGTTTTCTTTCCAATATGTGTATACTTTTCATTATTAAAACACCATTTTTATTTTCCGTGTATAAATGTTCCCAGTAATCTTTGCTGCTGCTGCGTCACATGTTGTTGTTATTTTTTTGTTCAAGAAATTACCGTTCCGTGTTGACAAAACGCAAGAAGAAGCAGGGGAACTGACTTAAGGTTCAGCTGGGAGCTCGAATCTTGAAGCTTGGAGCTGGGAGTTTGGAGCTCAGCTTCTGTGTGATTACAGTACCCGCTCCTAATGATCATCATTAGATAGCCAAGGGTTTTTTCTTCATACAACTGCTGCTGCTGCCGATTCTTTAGCCTCCTCTTAGAGCCGACTTGACGTGACGACATGCAATTGCAGAAGCCAGAATTGAAGAAGATGAAGGGGAAAAAAAGCAGAAGCAGGTAGAACAACACCAATAATATTTGATAATGCAAAGCGGAAGCTATAAAACTCGACGACATTTTACGTTAGAACGTTCATTATCCATTACAGAGAGCCCAAAGAGAATTTGCTAATTGCCTGCAATTGGAAATGTAAGAGGTAGAAATTACGCTAAGGCAAAGGAAGTCCACCAACTTAAGACCAAAGATGGGAAGAAAGCTTCATTAGGCAGTGTTTAAGTGATCAATGAAGTAGGGAGTACCCTGGAAAGCGGTAATATAAGTTAAATTTCATAGATGGGGAATATGTGACCCAATTTAGGTAGCTTCACATGAGCAAACTCAAGCTCAATAAGATTTAGCTTTTCTTACACAAAATTAATCAAGAAAGATCTTTTAAAGTCTTGTCTGATTTAGGTTGGTATTTGCTTCTTAAATTAAGATGCTAATTTGTGTTAAATCCACTTTTGGTAATCTTATAGAAAAGAAAGTTAAGATTATGCCAAAGATGGTTATTTCTTAGAAGAAACTTTGTAAAGTTAATCAAATTGACAGCAAAGAGGAAACAATTTATTAAGAGAGGAAATATATCCATAAGGAAAACAATAAAACTAATAAAATAAATATATAAAAAGGTAAGGGTAATTTATACATAAACATGTACAAGATTAAACTTTTCTATATGCCACAATCCGATCTCAAATGAATTTTCTGGCTGCCCTTTGGTCATCTTATGACGCCTCACTGCACGCAGTCATAATCTTTAAAAGCAAGGCGTGGCTTTAATCCGATTATCAACGCCAGGAGCCGAGCTTCACCCGTCATCTCAAGGTCGCAGGAGGTATTGGGTATCCAGTATCGAGTATCTGGTATCTAAGCTCGCCTTTCAAGTGCAGCGCTTGGGCCCGATCCACAGTTAGCGGAGCCGCATTAGCCACATCTGATATGCCGAATACCGCTCCGGCACTTAAGGAGAGAGCCCCCCAGTGAACAGTCTTTGGACCGAACAACAAAAGATAGCCCGCACGTAATCTGATATATTGAAAACGGTGAGGCAACCAGCCAGCTGAAAAGGAGTGCTCGTATAAATAAGCGGCGAAAAAGCAAGCCAACTGAAACCAAACTATCATCCGAGCCTGGCCATATGAGGAGAGTCTCTTTCTTTTGGCGCTCACTATCCCGAGCAGCATCAGAACAATGCACGGGAAAGAAAAATTGTGTTTTTAAATATTTAAATTACAATTTTAAATAGAAAAGGACTAATACGAAAAATAGAAGAACAGAAAACCATTTTAAATTTTAATAGTATTGTAGGAAAAGTTTTAAATACATTTTTTCTGTATGTGTTGCTCTTGGAAGTGGTTTGAAGTTCCAACTGAGTGCACAAAAAGCGGTCGAGGAGGACAAAATATAATCGTACAATTATGTGACATTGAGTTTCATATGGGTTAAAAATTTATAAGGCTTCTAGAGGAATAGGTAAAACTCCATCAGCTTTAATACAAAGACTTTAAAGGAATTTATTCCCATTTCTATATTCATCGAAACTGTGTAACTTATTGGAGTAATTTAATTTTATTTAATTTAATAACCCCAAAGGGTTTCGTCAAAGCCACAATTATACTCTGCATGTAAAAGCTTCCCATTTTCCACAATAAAAGTTAAAGCTGTGAATTTTCCTTTTAGCTTCTGTAGGAACCTTTTCCCAAAACGAATTCCCCGGCTTACTGGCCAAAAGAATAAAGAATTTTAAAAGCCATTTATTCTCTGCTAATTAACCCAAGGCTCCTCACGGAGCAGAGTTGAAGATAAAACATTTTATGGCTTTCTTCGGGGCTCTTTTCACCTGTGCAACTCGCCCTGCCTCCTTCCTTCCTCACTCTATCACTGCGATGCTCTAAACTCGGGCCTCGGGTTATTTATCAGAACCGTCAGCAGGCCATAAATTCCGACTTTTGTCACTACCATTTATGGCCTAAAGAGGTAACCAATAAAACATACAAATTCGGTTGGCGCAATGCGTTATATAAGCGCGTTGTCTGCATCGGATCTAACGGTGCTTGGGTCTGGGTTCTTTGGGTCTCTGTGGGTTGTCTTTGGGTTTCTTTTGGGTTCCTTGGCTTGTTTACAAGACACCTTGACAAATGTGCCCGGAAAGAGGAAAACATTCGAGATACAAAAAAAAAACCACAACACACTGGCCAGAAATTTGCATGGCAACTGAAATGGAAATGGGTGGAGTGGCGGCCAAGCGGGGAAAAACAAAACAGAGTAACAGCGATCAGGTCCCGGGTCCCAGGTCCACTGCAGTTTTATGGTGCATTGTCTTACAGCGCTAGAAAGCAAAATAAAAAAGAAAAGAAAGGAATCACCAATTGTATCAAAAGTCAGAACAAGTTTGCCACAAACTCAGCCCCAGTTCGGTCGTTGGCTTTGGCCTAGAGATGAGAGTGTGTGAGAACCGAGTTCTTGAATGGAAAAATTTTAGGAAAATTGAATCATAAATTTATTATTTTAAATGGAAATTTACAAAGAACTTTTTAACACAGATTAAAGGTGATGAAATTTCTTTTAAAAATTGTAGACAAATAAATTTTATTAGAATTTCTTCAATATTTTAAACTTTAATAATAAAACCATACTTTTAAATATATAGACTCTTTTAAGTTTTTCTCTTTTTGAGAAAGATTACTCTCCTAGAACTCCCATCTCTAGCTAAAATGATCTCGGAATTTGCCCCAGGAGTCGCATCATCATTAAGTTGTGGGAAAAGTAATGCGAGTCAAAGGCGCACGTTCCTGCTGCCGCATGATTTATGCATTATAAATATATAAAGTCTGTATTAATCGCAGCCTGTCATGTTGACAATTTTATTATGCCGTTCAGCCCGAATCACGAACCGATCATTTTGGCTTCAATAATCCAGAACCAGAACTAGGACGGGGCGACGGCGACGGCGACGGCGACATCAATTTGCCAGCAAGTACTTAAGGGTATTAAGAACTTTCAGTTCAATTCGATTGGCTGTCCCATTGTTTGGCGCATTTTTCGGTGTGGGTTCGTTTTGCTGATGGTTTCTGGCATTTTGTGAAAGGTGCCAGCTTTAGCTGGACGACACAGAAACCTTTCCCAGTTCTTAGGCAAGGTTTTTGTTTTTCGCCAGTTTCCCCGATCGTGCAGTTTGTTCTAATTTCATTAGAGTGAAGGAGGAGATGTCCGCAGAAGACTTGGCTTGACTTTCACCCAAACTACGTTAAGAGTTATCGGTTTGGTTTTTCAGAGGTTTTGCTGAAGGTTTTTGGCTTTGGACTTTTCTAATTAACAAGCTTAACTATTACTTCATTCAACTGACCATAAGAAATTCAATTAAAGTTTATGACTAATGGTGTAAACGAGGCAAGTGAACGTGCCACCCCATTGGGTTTGCGGAAAAAGAATGAATCTAGGTGGGGATGAAGGTATAAAGACTTTGGGGCAAAGGTAGTGAGATGAGGGCTTTAGCATAGGAAATTTTGAAATTTAAACTTTATTTATAAATGTTTAGGTATTTTGTAATAAAAAAGTAGCTAAGTTTATAAATTAAATTTAATCAATAAGTGTTTGTAGCAAAAGTACTGCTAAATATTGGTTTTATTAGAGTCTGAATAAAAGTAACTCCATAAAATTACATGTTCAAATTATTTCTACTACTTTTGTAAATTTTTTTTTTATATTAATAATCTGTTAAAAAGTTATATTACTTACTTCAACCATCACTAGCTCCATAATCGAACCAAAAACCCTTTTCCTGTCTCACCACAGGACCTGCATATAAAATCCCAGTTTCCAGGAATCCTTAATTTACATGACACCTCCACCTCTCATAAGGGAATGAGAAGAGAACATGGTCATGTGTAGGAGCTGGCTGCAAGAGCATTTGGTCTTCGTTCCGCGATACCGCGACACTGACACCTCTTCCCCATTCCCATTTCCAATCCCATTCCCGTTTCCCCATTTCCACTCTCAATCCGAAGCCCATTCCCATTCGAGGCTTGTTCTGCCTTTTCATTTAACAACTTCCGCTTGGCAAAAGCGAGCAAAACACGGAGCTGGGGCTGCCTGCGATCTGTGCAATCGCTGATGATGAGGTGCATAAACGACGCCCATTTATTGAGCCCTCGCGGCATTAATAACTCCGGACGAGAAGCGTGGATCAAGAGGCAAGGTGGAGGAGGCAGGGGAAGAGGAGAAGCTGCCTCTAGATCGTTGATCGCATGCCTGGAATGGGGTGAGGCCAGCGGAGAAGGGAACTGGTGGCTCAAGGGGCTAGGTCGAACATGTTTGACGTCCACTAAATGACAGGCATTTGTCTGCAGCCCAAGAGAGAGAGGTTGATGCTTACACTGGGCCAAAAATAAATATTAATTAGATACAAGTCCTTGAGCAACCAATTTTTTAGAAATAAAAAAGAGTGAAAATATTTTTTGTATCCAAAAAAAGTTTGCATTTGCTAAAAGTGATTGAAAGTTTTTGGATCAAGCACATTTCTAATTTTGTTTATTGAAAGTTCAAAGTATCTTCAAGTTTATTGCCTGCTTAACATTTATTTAAGCGAAAAGGTTATTTAATAATGATTACAGCATATTTATTTTGAATTTTATTTATTTAATATTTTAAAATGTAATATTTTCTTGAATTCTTTAATAAATCTTCCATGTTTTCCTTCGAGTAATCGAATCCCTTTTAATGTAGTTTTAATTCAAAATATTTCTGTTAGCTCTTCAGTATTATTCTGGGTGTACTGCCACAAGAAGCAGTCACATCAATAGAGTTGGACATGAAAATTGTTCAAACTTCTTCGCCGTTCTGTGCTTTTCTTCTGGTACTTGCTGTGTGTTCGCAGCATATTTAATGAGCCACACATGCTGATGGCTCTGACAGTCTGTAAGTCAGGTTTTTTTCTTTAGTTTTCATTCTCTTTTTTTTGTTTTTGTAGCAGGAGAGTCGTTTGGCATGTGCTTTATGTTGGAATTGTTTCAATGGCTAAGAGTATTGCCAAATTTATTTTGTTGCTGCGAAGTTGAAGTTGAAGCGTGTTGGCATTTCTTCAATTAAGATGACACAAATTTCACTCTATGATGGTAGCCGTGAATACGAGTTTATATGCAAAAAGATATGGTTATTAAAAGCATTACAAACGATTATAAGAAAGTCAAGACAATAAGAATTACACTGGAGTGCAAGAGAAATGATGAAAATAAAGTAATTTACTAGTTAATGTTGTCTGTTGTTTGGTCTGAATTTTTACATAACAGATATACACATAAGTATGATAATTATTTGCTTAATAAATATAATAAAGAAGACAAGTTTTAGATTATTATTAAAATTAATTTGTTCTCTTTTCCTTTCGCTTCTTTTTTAAATCTATTAAATATATATACGTAAATAACAATTTAAACTAAATTATATTTATTGTGCAAACTTATCTAGAAATGGAATCAGACCTCCAGCTATTGCTGACTAGTGTTGGTCATGCTCACGTTTCAATCCTCAATGATCGCTTATTGACTCGCACTGACTTCGATTTCTATTCGTGTTCTAAGACAATTTGCAAAAGTGAAAATAGGCCCAGATCTCGATCTCAATCTCGGGCCTCTCTTTCTCTTTCAATCTGAACTGCTTTGCTTGGAGCTCGGCTATAGCTGCCGCCCATTGTTATTAGATTTTCTATCTTTCAGCTAAGCCTGAGCGATATTTACATAATCTTAAGTGCTAGTTGTGCCTGCACCGATCGGTGCCCGGTGAAAGTTGTTACAAATTATAAGTTAGAATGCGCCCAAAAAATATGCCCAGTAGTCACAGAGCGAAGACAGAAGACAGAAGACAAAGGCCAAAGCCTGGCGCAAAATCTTGCACTCGCCTTTCACAAATCAACGTCCAAATATGGAGGGAGTGCTTCCCCTGGAAAAGAGCCAGATAAATAAATCTGTCAGTGGGGCGTTGCTACTGTGTCAAATAGTCGGACGGGCGGGCAGAGTGTATCTATCGGATACGAATGCTCCATACCCAATACCCGAAAACCCAATTTTATTGTGGCCAAATCGATGTCACGGTTACAGTTCGACTTTGCAGCTCTGTTTTTTTCGACTGAAATAGAATTTATTGTCAGTCAAGTGGCTTTGTGCCGATTCGGGACAGTCGAACTAGTTAATTGGGTTGATTTCTTCAGATGAACATGTGGGTTTTTGGTTTTGCTGAATGAAGCTTTAAAGGGGGACTAAAAAAATGGAGAAGTTTGAGCTTAGAATGTTATTTATGATCTTAGAAAATGAAATTTATTTAAATGTTTAATAGAATAAACACAAAAATCATTTTCAAAGATGGTATTTAATAGGATATACTCGTAATATAAGATTTCAGTTGTATCCCCTGAGATTTCCCGTTTAATAAATCTTATAAAAAAATTAAGAAAAGTAAAATAATTGTTTTAAATTCTTAATAATAAATAGTTATATATTTCCTTCAAATTCCTAAGATAATTTATAGCTTATCTTCATAACTTTCAATAGAGAAATTCTGAAGCCCTGATTCACAGCCACCAAGTCATGGATCACTTTTAGTTTTGCCATTTACAGTTCTCTTTCCTTTTTTTTCTTGTAAACACATTCTTGCGGATTCACCTCGAACCGAAACTATTGTCCAAACTCTTCCTTCAACTGGGTTAATGAAACCGAAACCCTAAAAACTTTTAATTTCTTTGAGATCCAATCTAGGTTGATGAGATCAAGCCAAGTGACTCTGTGTTGTGATTAACTAATCGAGCATTCGGCCACTTTTAATCTCAACACTTTCGCTCTGGCCCCCGGGGGCAGTTAGCCGCAAATGACTTGATTAATTTTGCGCAGTGTAAAGCCAAGTCCAAAAATAAAAATAAAAATAGAGTTGTCTGGGCGTAATTGCTTGGCCCCATTATGCGGAGTTCTTGTGTGTTGGCTCTGCTCTTGGACACCTGAGTGGCATTTGCTCCCACAGCCTCGCTTTCTTTGCTTTGGTTTTGTCTCTGCCATTGTAATTACAGTAATTTATTTATGAGTTACACACGTTCTGGATCCGGTGAAAGATATTGTACCTACACATTCTCGAGTGCGTGGCCAGCAGCCGAGGTTCCTCTGGCGAAAATTATGGCATTAAATATGCTTATTTTGGCCCCAACGGCCCAGATGCAAATCGCTTTCTGGAAAATCCATAATTTAGCTGTGGATTTTCCACCAACAACAACAACAACAACAACAACTGCAATTTCTGGCCCTCTAATGCCAGTGTTGTTCTGAGCCTGCATTTTCATGGCCAAGTACACGAGGCTGGCATGCAAATGAGCACCGCCGAGTGGCTCTCAATTAAAACCACTGCCAGCGAACCAAACCACAGCGACATTTCAAGCCAACTGCAGCTGATTTATTGTGTGAAACCGAAAATTCGGTCTTCGGTTTAATTTTGTGACTTCTGCTTTTTTTTTATTTCGTGTCCCGTGAAAGTTTCTCCAGCATAGATCTTCTCCGGCTCTTGACATTCAGATAATGACTTGATTAAAAGTTGTCATGAGAACCAACTGCGACCAAATTGTGCAAGGCCAGAAGAGGCTACAGCACCGCCATACCCAGACCCAGACCCGGCCATTCCAGTATGCAAAAGAGAACTCCAATTAAGCGAGGAAGCTCGGAGCAATCAAGCTTGACTTTGGGGTCTTCGGGCTATGTAATAGCTAAAGCAAGTACTACATTATTACATATTTTAAGTTGATAGTTGAAGACGAAGTTTTTAATTAAAGATTTATGTACAGTTTTTAAACTTAATTTGAAGCAATTATTTCTCACAATCATATTTAATTGATACATTTTTGCTTAGAATATTTGCATATTTAATAAGTAGGAAATTTAATAAATAGAATAGAATAGAATTTAATAAATAGAATAAATAATTAATAAAAGTACAAGGCCTAGTTAAGAATGTTAAAATATTTTAAAAATGTGACCACACTTAGTAATTAATGCATCATATTTCATATATCATATGGAAACAAAGAAAATCTTATAGAAGAAAATCTATTAATGATAAATGGCTTTAAAAATAAATCATTTAAAATATTTTCAGAGTTGTTCTAACTACGTTGGTTATGATTCAAAATTTTTATTAATTTCTTATCGGTATTTATAACAAATTTGACAGCTTATATATTTAAATTTGAGTTAGTCTGCAGGCAGTGGAGTTTTTTTTTTTTTTGATAAATTGGTCTTTATTTTCTATTCTAAATCTTCTAAAAATAAATATTATAAATAAATATAATAAAATACTATAAATATAAAATACTTAAACCCATAACTCTTGGTTTTCTGTAGTTTATCTTTCCCCTCCGCTGATTTCCTCAGTTATTAGAAAATTCTCTTTAATTTTTCTGCATTCTTAATGAAATTTCCATTTTAAGGAGAGTATTCCAACTTGTATTTTCTAAGAACCAGAATATCATCCACTCTTTTTTCACTCAAGAGTTTGCTTTTACATTTGCATGCCAGTAAGTTTTCGCTGCTAATCACGTTCTTAATGAAAGTGGCTGCAGTGGCCAGCTCAGAGTTGTCCGGAGTTGGCCAACAATGTTGTTTGTTGTCAGTTGTTAGTTTGGTTTGGTTGTGGTTAGTTGGCTCTTGCCCGTTGGACCGGGGACGATTCTTGGCCAGAATGTGTCTTGCAGACTCGGCGGTTTCTTCGCTGGCAATGACCGCCATTCGCCTGGCTCTTTATTTGATTTTCATGTTTGTTTGGCTGTTTTCCAGTGGTTGCGTTTTGCGTTTGCGTGCCACTCGCGTCTGGCTCTATGGATAGTTTTTTGTTTTTTACTATTTTTTTGTGTTCCGAGGAGTGCGAAGTAGATTCTTGGAGGCAGAACATTTCCCCGGCCAGACCAGTTTTCCCCTCAGATTTTGATTAGTATTATTTATGACTCTAGCTGGGTGTCGCTGTGCTAGTCCATCGGTTCTTTATTTGTGTATTTATTGATGGATTTTGACAGCACTTGCGTTTGGCCCACTTCCGTGTGAGAATCGATGCCAAGCACTTGAAAATTCAAATCTATTGGGGATAAACAAAGACCATAAAGTTGTGTAAAATTGTTAAAGAGATTAAAAAAAGAAGATTAGGGAAATACCGAGACATATTTATTGTTCTCAGGCATTAGTTGGTAGAGTTTAAAGGGGATTAACTCTGAAGAGAAAGCGTTAGGTTTCAAATTCACATTCCTAAATAAGCTCATGTCTTTTTAGCAGTTTTCGGTTATTTATCTTTTAATCTTATGTATTCTCCATAAAAAAGGCTGATTAATGAACTTGTTTTATATTTTTTCTAAGATTATCTATTAATCCATTTAAAAATAATTATGTAAATAGGAGCATTTCTCTGGTTCATTGTTACGAACAACAACAATAATAAACTTCAACTATTTTCTGAGAAATAAGATATATTTAAATAAATAGAAGATGATATCATTAAAATATGTTATGTAAAGTAATATAAATGATGTAAACAAAAATAATAAAACACCGTGAGAGATGCATTTCTTTATATTAAAAATAATAAATTCATTTTTCTGCAAAATCAAACACTTATACTTTAAATAAATTGTATTTACAAAGGCTATTTTCTACTTAAAATTCTCAAATATTTTCTAAGCCCGGTTATGACTTACAAAATAACAAATAAAATTGTGTCAATGGAGGCACATTTCTTCGAGTTTATTGTGTACTCTTTTCTTACCAAAATCTTTGGCAATCTTTCACGTTTTTCGTAGTACTCATGCCCCCGGTGAGGCTTATTCAAATGAAGTTGTTCACGCAGGCAACCTGTTGCATAGTTTCCCCGACATTATTCAACATTGTAAGACTAATGACTGACACGTACCCCCTTTCTTCTCTCTCTCTTTCTCTCTTTTTAGCCATATATGGTTCATTAAAAGTGTGGCAGAACTTTGGCACTGGCGATAAACAGCGAACAACGAACAGCGACGACCTGTGGAAATGTGCGGGTAATTTCGAGCTCGGCTTAATTTGGTCTGTGCCGGTGTGGGCATGCGCAGAGCAGTGCTAGAGCCACCATTACCACCTGTACTATTACGAGTACCATTACCACTGTGCCGCCAACCCATTCGCCGCTGTCATTCGAAAGTTGCCGCCGCATGACACACATTCTACGCATTAGCGCTGCACTCTAACTCTAGCTCTGGATACTGGATAGTGGATACTGGACACTAAATACTAGATAGCACTGGACACGACAGACTGCCAGTCGAGTAGGAGCATCTGCTGGACAGGAGGAGGGCCTGACACCGCTGCATTATTCATGCTCTTCGGCGGCATCGAGGCAAACGACGCAACGGGAACGAGCGAAGATGACGCTGCGCTTAGTCAGCATATTGGCCGCGGCATTATTCCTCCTTTTTTGGCCCGCACAGCTGGATGCATTTATCACATCGAACACAGGTGAGTTCGCTACGGATTCTGGGCTTAAAGGTACAAAAAAACGCATAGCGGCTAATGTCTGTGAAATGTGTGGCATTGGGTGAGAAGCAGACTTGAAGGTTTCTGGCCCTGCACCGGAAAAATAGTGGGAAAATTGGAAATTCTTGGATTGATTGTTGAGTTTGTGATGTTTGGAAATCATAAGAAAAACAAAATGAGATAAAAAATAGATTATTGCTAAATTTAAAGTATTGAAAAGCAATTTTTTGATGATTTATTATTATTATTACATATTTATACATATTTATATTTATTTATTATAAATTCTCCTTTATTTATATCTAGGCTGTCACCACAATGGCACCTGGTTCGCTGACAAGTCGGTGGTGCCCAGCATGGAGAAGTGCCTTAACTGTCAATGCAACCGGAAGACGCTTGTGTGCCGCCTCAAAGTGTGTCCCGAGATGCCCATGCCTCCACCTAGGGGATGTGTGGTTGTCCAAAAGAAGAGTACTTGCTGTCCATATCTGTCCTGCGCCCGATTGGATGCCTTCTATAAGATCCCCACCAAGCGACGCATCATTGCCTACTTGGATCACTATGAAAGGGAGTCCATAGATCGCGTGGTCAATGATAATATGCTGCAGAGGCGTTCGGATGACTCCGACACGGATTTGTTTGGTGAGTCTTGAGAATCTATATGATGGAGTATATATATTTTATAAAGTTTATTTCCTTTTCCTGCAGTTTGTGTAAAGAATGGAACTGTCTACAAGTCGGGTTCGGCCATGTCATCCTCCAATTTGTGCAGTTACTGCTACTGTATAGGTAATTAAACTTATTTTTCCCAAGAATTATAGATCATTTTATGAAATTCCTAACTCCTATTTGTAGGTGGCACCGAGAAATGCGTAAAACCCAAGTGCATGCTGCCTGTAGAGGGCTGCAAACCCATCTTTGTGGACTCCACCTGCTGTCCGGTTCGCTATGATTGCAGCAGCAAGACTTCGGGCAAATCCTCTCAAGAAGTTCGCTACAGAAAGACCTCGAATAAGCATTTTCAGCGCATGTCCCAGCGTTTGCAACGCAATCGAGGCTGCACTGTGGGCGCCCAGTTTTACGCTGAGGGTCAAAAGATGCGTTCGGATGTGGACAGGCCCTGTGACATATGCTTCTGCATTCGCGGGACGCGTCGTTGTGCCCCTAAGAAATGCTCCCCGGCACTGAAGAACTGCATCCCAGTGGTACCCAAGGGACAGTGCTGTCCCTCGAGCTATGACTGTGGCAGTCAAAGGGATTACCGCAGATCCCACAACTCCCGACAGTTTAACCTGTACAATATGCTTTTTGGCAAGGAAGAGCCGGAGGTCCAGGAGACGGGCATTATACCCCAGAATTCCATGGCTGAGAGATATCCACACGATCGTCATCCCACTAGAGCTCCGCAGGGGAATCCCCTGGAGGTCAGTAGCGAGAAGAGCATCCTGGACACGCTGCGCGAAGGTCTCGAGTTCATTGATGGCAATAATAATAAAATGCTGGCCAATAATTTGGATTTGGTGGGGATAAGGACTACTCAGGCTCCGCCTTTGATGAGAACGGAACCCAATGAAGATGGAACCAGCAGCACGACAGCCCTGAGTTTCCTGGATCTCCTCTTGGGTCCCAGTACGGAGAATGGAATGCCAGAAGAGGTGAGGCAGCCAGAGTCCACGACAGTTAAGAATACACTCTCCTGGATGGACATACTCCTGGGGCCCGATGAGGAGGAACTGAACCCCATAACCGAGGCATACACTGAACCCAGCTCTACCCAAAATCAATCCGAGGAAGTGAAGACCACAACGAATAGTATAAAGCGGATTGCCGAGGACTTTGAAGAACAGTTTGACAATGGGGAAATGCCAGCAGGTGAACTACCAGCAGAGGCTCAGCAAATTAGTATGACGAACTCTGGGATTTGGCCAAAACCAGTTACGGAAGTTGTACTTCCTCCACCCAAAGAGGAACCAAGTTTATTCAATGCCCTGATAGATGGACTATCGGGGATCCTTGAAGAGCCTCTCAATCAGACATCAACAAGTACTACTAGCGCCACCACCACCACCACCACCACGACAACGGAAAAGCCACTGAAGACCAATGTGCATGCTCCACCCATGTTCCGTCCTCTGCCAAGTGGCAAACCAACTCACACGCGAATCAATTCGAAGCTGGCTAATCTCACAGTGACACCGCCCATGTTGGTGGTGACTAGCAAATATGGAATGGCGGAAAACAGAGTCAACTTAACAACAACAACTACAAAAAAACCCACTAGTACAACGCAGCGAACATCTATTGAGACTACAACAATGAAAACAACACCTAAGCCTTCTTCTACTACAGCAAAGCCCAAGCTGAAAACTACCAGGAAAACTATTACAACGCCAAAACCCACAACTTTACAGCCAACAACTCAAAAACCCATCACTCCGAGGTCCACAACTAAGAAACCTGTAACTTCAAAACCCACAACTCAAAAACCAACAACCCCAAAACCCACAACAACTACACCAGAAATCACTACACTGAGCATTTCTACAACAACGCCTTCACCAATCCCTTCAACAACTTTTGCAACTACCCCTTCAACAACGCATTCAACAACCTCTTCATCAATTTCAACCAAACAACAACCAATTTCAACACCGCAACCCATAGTTCGAACTACAGGCAAACCTAAATTTAAACCCAAACCTAAACCTTACATTACAAGCACTCAAAAGCCTTTGGTTATCAAAACAAACCCCAGTATTTTGGAGGCTGAACCATTAGAAGACTCCAGTGGCGGAGAACCCACACTGCCTCCAAGTCTGCCAAATCTGAAGATAATACCTTTTCTGCCCACCGATGCCGTGGAAACGGTGCCCAAGGAGAGCTATTCCAGTAACTTTTATCAGCAGAAGGTAGCCTCCGATAAAATGGATGTGGTTGGTTATGATACATTAGATGATTCGGTGGCTCTTTATGCACAATCTCAACCTGATCAGGCTGCTTACAAGTACAAGTTCAATGTGGAAGTTCCTGCCGTGCAGGCTGCTCCTGAGCCTGTCGTTCATCTGGGCGGAAAATATGAGGGCAGTGCAGCCTACGTAAAGTTCGATTTCGATAGACCAGCGGTGCCGCCTTCACATAATGGATTCTCGCCGCCCACCGAAACGGAAGGTGGATTTATGCCCAAGGAACCGCTGGTCATCGATGGTGAAGTTCTCCAAGAGCATGTCACTTCGAGTGGAATCAATGTTCCGGTAGATAGCTTTCATGTTACGCAGCATATAATCGATATCACAACATCGGGAACGCAAGATAACGATACAGCTTCCATAGGTAAGGCTTAAAGAGAATTTATGGGCTTTACCCTTTTCCATTTACATTTTTCTGAACGATTTCCCTATGCTTTGTTATATTTTTTTGCAGAAATCACCACACCCGATCCTTTTAAGGATGTCATACACACAGAACCATCGCCCAATCTCGATGAATTAATCGTTGACAAAGCGAACAAGCAGCCAGCGATTGAAGAGCACATTGAAACTGTCACTTACAGCGTCAGCAACTCCACATCCACTTCCACTTCCACTTTATCCTCCTCCGCATCCTTTAGCTCTTCAACCAGCAGCAGTACAGCAGCAACAACAACGGCAACAACGGAAAAGGAAAAGGAAACCCCCTTGATAGATAAATATGAAATCAATAAATTAGATAAGCTCTTGGACGAGCTGCTCGGATTGAAGTTGCCCAAAGGGGATGTGGGGAGCAGCACAGTGCCGCCATTTAAGCAAATGCCAGAGGCAACAGCAGCAACAGCAGCAGCAGCCGTAGCAGCAGCAACATCAGCAACTACTGTGTCTGGCCCACCAATAACAGCAGCAAGTCGGCCAACGGGGACAACACGTGCTCCGGGCTTGAAAAAGGGCGGCAGTAAAACGAAAAACAAACAGACCGCCGGCAATAGACGCAAGGTTCAGAGTGCCACGCGTCGCCAGAGCACTCCGGCAGCCACCAGGGCCCCGCCGGCAACAACCAGGATTCCTCCTACTCCGCCACCTTCTCCATCCACTGCCCCGGCACCTGCCACATCAACCACAACAGCAACGAGAAGCACTACACTGCATCCGTTTTTGAACTCGCCATTCGACAAATTGCCCTTCATGGATGCCAGCTACGAGGTGAGACCGCACAGATTGCCGCCGCAGGGGCAGCAGGAGCAGCAGCAGCAGCAGCAGCAGCAGTCGCATGAGCAGCCAACGCAGCAATTCCACCATTACCAGCATGCAACGCGACCGCCAACAACAGCTGCTCCGCCGGCTAAATCTGCGGAAGAGGAGGCGCCGCCACCAGAGCGGATGGGTGCACCGGGACTCCCGGCCATGGACGGGGGAGATCCCCTCGGTCAGCTGAAATTGGCGGGATGCAACATTTACGGACGCATGTATCGCGTGGGTCGGATTATCGTGGAATTATCCAGCCAGTGCCTGGAATGCAAATGCACCGAGGTGGGCGTCAAGTGCGGCCCATTAGACTGTTAATTTAGACATTTCCCCCGAAATAATCGAAATCAACCCCCCAATGAGAGTGTGTGTGTATAGGGTTAAGTGTCAGCTCTTAATGGTAGTTTGTAGTCCTTATGCTAATCCGTAGATGTAACTAACTAAGGGGTAGAGATTAGGCCTGCTTTAGATATATAAGTTGTATTATAGAAATATTTACAATGATTCTATTGAAATCTAAATATTAAACTTACTTAACTTGGCATTTATATACTAATTAAGTTAATATTAATTAAAATAAAATATAAATTTAATAAAAGAAGAAGATTTTTTATTATTTATTGGAAAGGAAAGAATGTTATTCGTAAATCTTTTAATTCATAGAATATCCTTGAAATAAAATTGATTTAATTTGTCAAATGTAATTTTAAAGTTGTTAATTCAGTGGCCTACATTTTAATGCATAATTTTTCAACGATTTTTGATTATGAATTATTTAAAAGAAATTATTAATGTAGCTGATTGTAGTATGATTGCTCATAAACCAGCTATATAATTCATCTCAGCAAAAAGCCTATAAATATTCATTTAATTTCAACCTTGTTGCACATTTTTCGTATAACTAATTATTGCAAATGAATAATTAAATAAACTTCCATTTGTGGCCAAACATTCTTTAAATTGTTCTGGTTTCGATGTCAGACCGTAAAGTAATTATAAAATATTTACAAAATCTATCATCCCTTTAACCTCAAATTCCTACCTCTGACAAATACTAAATGACGAGCAATTAGCCAAAACCACTTGGTGAGTAATAAATTAATTCAATTGAAAAGTCATTCCGTTAACAAGTGTTGACCAATTAGTTTCTTCGCCAGAAAACAACACATAAAAATCAGACATAAAACACGCTCTCATCCGTTTTATGAGGTGTAAAAAATTAATGTTTATTCATAGCGCCATTTATTTATGCGTGGTCAAAGGAAATAAGTATAAGTTTACAACGGTTTTTTTTATTCTGTGGCCAAACAATAGAGGCAGCAAATATATAATATATGTATGTATATGGCATGGAACAATTGTTGACGACAATTCATTCAATTAGGAAAGACATGGCCAGACCAGAATATTAAAACGTAACATGAGTTTATGGAATTTTGCCATTAAAAGATTATTATTTAAAGTTGACAGTGTTTGGGCTCAGCATAATCTCTTAATAAATATGTTTAAAAGTCATAAAATAATTTATAAATGGAGGGATTTTGATGATCTATGAGATCTTAAGTTTTTTTGCTTTCTGAATGTTAAGTTAAAGTCTTAAACAGACATTTTTTGAACCTTGATAACTGAAAACTAAATCAAGAAAATATAATACAAATTATTTTCTTTAAACTTAAACTTTTCTTTAACTTAATATTAATGCTTAAGTATAGTTTTCGGACTTTATAAATAATTTATTTATTATAATCAAACCGTTAACTAATTTATTTGAGACCGCAACTACATGGCTTGCTGATTTGTTTGCCAGATCCGTATCCGTCGGTAAACAATGAAGCCGCACAGCAATCCAGCCACGCCTCCACCCATATGCGCCTCCAGACTGATTCGCGGATTCCGATTGTGATTGTGGCGAAAATGGAAGGTGGTGAAGCCCACGTCACTGAGGAAGAGGATCAGCAGGGCGGCAATGCGGGAGAAGCGGTACGATAGCCGCGAAAAGTTCTATATTGGACAGAGCGGTAATCGTGTAAAATTAATCGAATCTCAATTGCGGTTTCCAGCTGACTGACCAGAACCAGGTGCGGCACATGGCTCCCCAGCATGGCGTAGACCCCGGCGGAGGCGCCCACCAGCAGCAGATGCGGCTGCAGCCAGGCTGAGAATAGTGAGCCGGCAGCGCCGCCGGCTATATAGACCAAGGCCAGGCGGCAGTGACCCTGCTCCAGTTCCAGGCAGACACCAATGAAGCACTGTTGGAAACATTGACCTTTTTGTTAGTAATCAATAGGGGAAAGAGGGGTAAAATCTTAGTCAGAGGTGTTCCATCAAGGGAATATTATGCAAATATGGAATGACTTCAATTCCGTTTAATATGGAACATCACAACAAACTAATTATCAGTTTCCACAAAAAAATAATTTAAATATAAACATAATCTCTATATTAATAGTAATATTTCTTAAAGCTACGACTAACCTGAAGACATATATTGAGAGTCAGATGCCACACATCGGCATGGAGCAGCATATAGGTCAGTAGTCGCCAGTATTCGCCACTCCAATCCGGCTTATAGATCAGTCTTCTTTTCATGCACTCATTGGCGATCAAGTGCAGTGATATCTGGTGTATTGGGAAAAGAAAAAAATATGAAGGGAAGACCTTTAATTACAATTCACTAAACTGCAAAGAAAGAGTTTTATGAGCATGTGAAACGAGCTGTAGAAAAATTTCTATGCTCATAGAAATATATATATTATTTTATATTATATATTCCTATTTCCTATTAAATTTTCTTAAATTAAGTAGAATTTTTATTTTGTGCAGTAATTTAACAGCATATCCAAATAATTGTCTTTTATTCTGTAACTTTGTAATTATCTTCTAAATTTCCTCATATCACCAAGTCAATCTCCTTGCCATTAGTGGTCTTTGCCATATTGGAGCACCCCCAATCATGATGAACAGTGTCATGGCAACTGGCAGCCGGCGACACTCGCCTCGCTGTCACTTTCGCTCAAACGCTCAACACTTGGCTTAGGTGATCGTCATCATTCGTCGATCGAAGATCTTCGAGTGTTTTAAGCTGTGATGCCGCACAGTGTGCGCCGCATGAGTTGAGAGCAGCCGCAAAAACACGCATGCGACACCAAATCGGTGCAACATGAATATCCCGCCGCCAAATATGACAAATGCCAGAGCTCCAAGTTGCAACATTCGCTCGATCCGATGACTAAAATGGCAATAAAGCTAAATCGGACTGCAGACTGCAGCGCGTTGAATTGTGCAATCGTTTTGCGGAGCTCGACGGGCTGGGCCAAACAATAAAACCTTTCAATCATCGATCTGCATTGCTGACGGTGCGATGTGAGTGTTGCAGGTATGCCCAACATGCATCGCAATGAAATGAGTATCAATTAATGAGTGTCCCGCTAAAATGGGTCACACTTGTGGGACTTTGGGAGTGGTATTGTGAATGGTATTGGCCAAGACCTAAAGAGTTTGCAAAGCGGTGCTAATTGTTTGGAAGTTTTTAAGGGACCATTAAAAGGGACCATTATTCATGTAGCTTTTTTCTGGTATTTAAGTGACACATTTTTTATATTTAGTTAATAATTAACACGTAAAAAATAATATTATTAGAGGCCTTATCTTTAATAAGTACTTGTAAAATGTTTATGCAAATTAAGCTTCACTAGGGGTTTTAATTATATATCTTTGATTAACTTAAATCCACTTTCAATTAGAATATTTAATTACACTATGTTCCAAACACTGCCAAACTCATAAGCCACAAAGCGGATTTACTAAAAAAGAAAAGCAAATAAATATGAATTCAATTCAAACCGCAGATAATACACACAAGTAAACGATTGAACAAAATTTTCCAGTAAATGGAAATTCAAATGAATTTCCCTGCAATAATTTACCAAACCAAACAAAAGCAAACAAATTCTTTTTTTTTTTGTTTTGTTTTAAACAACTCAAATGGAAAGGCATTATTGAGATGGGAGATTATAAACAGACGATTTTAAGAATCCTCAGCTGAGGGAGAGTGAAACTGAGAGCTTATCAGGGGCGAAAGTTTACTAGAAATCTAAACCTCGAAATATTTACAATCAAAATAAATAATATCACCTTTGACCGCTTAATAGGTATAACCAGACATTGCACTATGGTCCGGCGGACCACTTTTTTGGCCAAAATTAATAACTCCGTAAATTTAAAAGATATCAACTTGAAACTTTACCAATCGTCATTTTGTGCTTATAGGATCAGAACACTATATCCTATAGCCCTCCTAGGAACGAAAACAAAATTTTTGAGATAAATCCATAAAAATTTGGTTACATAAAGATTATGCTATTTTAACTACATTTTAAAAATTTTATCGAAATCGGATCAGGAATACCTATAGTTTTCTTACGAAAAAAAGGAATATAGTGCTGTTTTTGCCTCTAATTCAATGAAAAATTATTTATAAAATCTTTCTACCATTTAAAATTTTGGTTTTACATTGTATTTTATCTGAATTATAATATTTTATAGTTTTTATAGGATATTTCCCAGTTTTCATGAGTTTAAAGACACTTTTAACGCATTTAAGATGCCATTTTCATACAAAATAAGGTAATTCTTCATTGAAAATTTCAAGAAATGTGGTCAAAAATGGCATTACCGACTATATGCAATCGAACAAGAATTAAATACTCTACAACACACAATAGGTCTCTAGGTGAACCTAGGTGGCATTCACTACTTTTACCCTTTTAAATATTAGGTTTTACCAAAAATTTTTTTTTTAAGACGACACACTTAAAATGAATCTACAAAGACATTACAACGACTATGAACATTTCACAAAATTAAATATATAGTACAAACCCCATTGATTCAAACTCATTTTAAAGATTTATCAAGTTCTTATTTTTGGTTAAGTTTTTTTAGTTTAAGAATTGTCTAAATTTTCACGCTTTTTTCCTGAGGTTGTGACCTTAAAAAGTGAATTACGCAGAAAGTGCGCAAAAGTGCACTTTAATTTTTCATTCATATGAACAAGAATTGAATTACCTACAACCCAGTATTAATATTAAGGTGAAACTAGGTGAAACTCCGTTTATATCTCTAACTAAACATTAGTTTT
>VNJQ01004996.1:0-32954 GCA_008042515.1 Drosophila truncata | reverse complement strand
ATATAACTGAAAAATCGAAAATTGCCCATCTTTTGTGTTTTTGAAGATAGAAAAGAAAAACTTCGTACATATTATATATTTGGTCAGTTGATCCGACCTACCAAATTTCATAACGATCGGCCGACTATATCTTATAGCTGCCATATAACTGAACGATCGGAAATTACCCAACTTTCGCGTTTTTGAAAATAGAAAGTTTAAACTTCTATTTTCAAATAATTTCGCGTAAAGACCGGCTGATTGCTCCGACCTACCAAATTGAATAAGGATCGGTCCACTATATCCTGTAGCTGCCATATAACTGATTGATCGGAAATGGTATAACTTCGGTGTTTTTAGAGTTAGAGAATTCAGATTTTGTACGTATGCTATTGTTGGCAACATAATACGACATACCAAATTTCATAAGGATCGGCCGACTATATCCTATAGCTGCCATATAACTGATTGATCGGAAATGCTATAACTTCGGCGATTTTAAAGTTATAGAGTTCAAATTTAGTAAGAATGCTATTTTTGTCAAAATACTACGACAAACCAAATTTTATCAGGATCGGCCGACTATAAGATATAGCTATAGATATAATAATATAACTGAAAAATCGAAAATTGCCCATCTTTTGTGTTTTTGAAGATAGAAAAGAAAAACTTCGTACATATTATATATTTGGTCAGTTGATCCGACCTACCAAATTGAATAAGGATCGGTCCACTATATCCTGTAGCTGCCATATATCTGATTAATCGGTTTTTTTATGAGCGTCGATATATATAATTTAGAGAATATTCTGCAAGGGTATATAAACTTCGGCTCCGCCCGAAGTTAGCTTTCCTTTCTTGTTTATTGTAAATTTACTCATTTATTATTTATATTCTCCTACCTTTTTTCATCTTTTTAATTTCAGCTTCCTGTTCATCAACGGCCGCGCCAAGAAGCGTAAATATAATTCCAGCCTGAGAGTTAACACCAACGGCTGTGACGATCATTTTACCGCTGCCTTCCATGACATGGGTCCCCGAAAGGACCATGGGATCAACGTCTGTTCCCTTTTTGACATGATCCGATTCGCCAGTTAGTGATGATTCGTCAACCTAAAGGCAAGATGGACGAGTTGTTAGGGAAAAAATACAAATATGGATTTGTTTTTACTCTTTTTTATGTACAAAATATTTTTCCAAATTTTACCTTTAAGTCATTGCTTTGAATAAGGCAGCCATCGGCGGGCAACAAGTCTCCATATTTAATCTGAGCTATGTCACCAACAAGGATGTCCCCAACAGAAATTTGGCATACTTCGCCTCCTCTGATAACGGAGAACTTGTGCTCGCCTTCGATACGACTTTGAAGACCACGGAATTGTCTCTCCTTGGAGTAATCATTAAAGGCTGTTACAATCACAACGACAATAACAGAGATGAGAATGGCCAAGCCTTCGATCCAACCATGATGCTCCTCCTCTTCTTGCAGTAAAGCTGCAATATTTGATGATTAGATATTATATTCCTATTATATTTATAATCTTGGACTTACGCGCATCTTCATCTGCTGGCTTATAAAATGATAAGCCAAGTGATACTAAGGCAGCTACCTCTAAAATAATAAGGGTCACATCCTGCAGGGCTTCCCAAACTAGTGTCAAAAAGGTTTTTGGTGGCTTTGGTGGTATTATATTTGAACCGAATGTTTCCCGCCTATGCTCTTCGTCAGTCTTCGAGCCACTTAGACCTGAAAATAATATTATATATTTATAAATACTATGATAACTATACAATCACTTTAAGAGAGGAGCACCTACCTTCATTCGGTGATGTATATAGCTTTTTACATAGTTCATGAATACCACCAAATTCTCCAATCTTCGCTACACCTTCTCGGCCACGGTGCTCCATGAGCTCGCGCAATTGCTTAAGGGAAATACCATATTGCGCTGGTCTTCCATCTATGGTGGCCATTTGTTATAATTGGCTAATCTGTCAATATATTGAATTAAAAGGGATTTTGTTTATAAGATCTGGATTCTAAAGTAGATTGACCTTATTATGCCACTTAAAAATAATCAACGTAGAGCTGGAGAAACATTTATGTTTTTGAATATCAATATTTTGAAATTTTTTGAAAGAAAAAATCTATGTATCGACGTTTTTTGTACAGATTTGTTAAACAATAATTAAAAAACAAAACATCGATTTATCGATAATAATCGGTAATAATTATATAAAAACCAATTGAAAAACTAAATCAGAAAATTAAAAAAGGAAAAAATATTGAGTTTGATCCTGCAGGCATATTTTTAATTTGTGTTAAATTATTAGGAGATCCTTTCGTTCTTTTTCAGGCACAGTATGTCATGTCTATAAGGAATACTTCAAGTATCGTAAAACAAAATCTAGGTTTCTTCAAATTAAAAATTTATGTATCGATACTTCCTCCAGCTGTACCTCAGCGCACTTTTAGGCTTAGAATGTCTTGGTATATGTATCTTGTATAGTGACGCATTATAATAGATGCGTCAGAGATATCGGAATGATGACTTCATGGACTGTCATAAATATCCAGCTCAAAGTGGATGGAGCCAAGTACGCTGCGACAAAGATACCGCAGTTAGTACGGAACGTTATCAAATATTTTCGACTGATAAGTTTGACAATTTGATAAAATCTAACAATGACGTCAAAAAATCAAATACCAGTACAAACCAAACTGAACCAAAACAGTCGAAACACATGGCACAGAAACGTTTTATCAGAATAATTCCATAAATAGATATACACACGCACCTCGAATTCGTTTCGATGTATTTGTGTTTTTGCTTGAAGGAGGCACCCTAAGCAAGGAGTAAAAGACCCGATCTTCACATAGGCGGGTAAATCTCTATTTTAATATATGAGTTATTTATGCATTGAATACCGAGAACAGCTATAATACATGAACATTTTTTTTCGTCCGTTATATTAAACTAATTTTTCCCAGTTAAATGTATGTATGTAATAGTCCACTCAGGAACCTTACGTCATACATCACAAATTAGATACATATTTACATACAAATGTGTGTATTTGCACATTGATGCAGGAAGAAAACCTTCAAACATAGCACACTTATACACACTTATTATATTGATCCCAGTTTTCTAACTTCCAAACTGTAAACGTTTAGAATGTATGCATGAATGTGTGGATGATATCACTTCACTAAGCCAATTAAAATTCATCGCAAATTCTCCTTTACATATGTCCATTTAACTTACATACAAACATGTACATACACAATAATTAGCTATTAATTATTACACGACGACCACAAGATAAAAACGCCGTGAAAAAATCTAGGCGAAAACTACTTTTTAAGCTAAATTCCGACGCCTTGATTTCCACACTCGATATCTAAATATATCGATGTATCGAAACGTTGCATCGAGTTATTTCTGATATTTCTATACGTGTATATGTCTTAATTTTACACACGTTCGGTTCACCTTGTTCTTTTATTAATAATAATTCTACTAATTTTAATACAGGCGACTAGCCGTGCGGGGTATAAAACAGACTGCGGGCTGTCATGCTAAGTGAGAGCGCTATTTGTAGAAAATGTGTTTTTTAAGGCACGTATGAGAGTACATCTGTTTGTATTATTATTATCTTACTTATCATTTTGTTTGTCTTTATTACGCTAGCACTGCGGCGTTTCTGTGCATGAAAGTGATAAGTAGCACAAACATTAAAACACTTGTAGACATTTTTTAAACATATATTACTTCCCTTTATATATTTCTACACTTTTAAATTCTTCCACCATGTAAAATATTAAAAAAAAACTGTGTAATCTTGTTTCTTTTACGAATTTAATGTGAGTAGACATATAAAATTTAGTGGGCAGAACTAAAAAATAAAACAAAACGAAAAATAAAAATATAAAAAATATTGATTAAAAACCGAATACCATAAGCCAATTGGAGGTTACTTTCGAGGAAACACTGTAGCAATAGCCGGCAACTTAGCTATTTTCTATAGTAAAATTAATTAAATGACGAGAAATTGGATATTGGAACTGGAATTGCAAGAAGAATTGGAGGAAATGCTGCGAAAAGTATGCATGGCGGTAAAGACAAACAAAATATAAATATTTAAACTTTTATCTATATCAATATTTTATGTTAAATAATAGCAATTCGAGGGGCAATTTAAGTGACAATTCGAGGGGCAAAGAATATATCGGAAAACACCGACATTTTTCTTGAACATACTTTTAAATTTGGCGCCTTCCATATTCCATTTGTTTCTGTTAAAAATATATTAAACAATAAAAATATATTTTTTTAAATATAGGTATAATAAGTATCGATATCTTTATAAAAATACATATTTTTATTTAAAAATATCGATATTTATATTATAGTGAAGACAATCGACTGTTTTCCATATCTTTTTTCGTGATACTTTTTCATCGTTTAGTGATTTAACACAGCCGCTTCGGACTTTTACCGACTCCTGTTTCTACTCCATTTATACACGTAGAGACTAGAGATGGAAAAACAGCAATGATTCTCTGCCAACATCGATGACAGATGTATTGATGGCATGTATGTTGGCATCGAGGTTTTCCCATTACTAGTTTCGTGATTTTTTTCGGCTTTTCCGCGTATCTTCTGGAAATAGTGTTTATATAGGTATTTTGATATCTATAAATGTTTTGTTCGATGTATTGAGCAAATTGACTTTAAATAGCGTTGTAAGTGCTTTTGATCTGTGAAGCAGCATTGAAAATATGTGTAATTTGAATATTTGAGACTCCAAATACACTAAATGGTTAAGCGTCTGTACACCAGCATTGCCAGGTCAAACAAAATTGTTAAGTTCACTGAGAGTGGGAGAGTATCTTACTTTGGTATTTTTATGCATACATATCTATATAGTATTTTTGGTTCGTTTCCGGTTAATATTTATGTATGAAAATATCTGATTAGTTAATATAATTTAAATAATCAAAACAAATGTTTAAATATCCGCAACTGCAATAAATAATAAAGTACTTATTAAACGATTTGTTAATGTGTATTAATATATTTTTTTAGGTAAACCCAGTTGGCAAATAATGTATCCTTAAATGCTGGCTGTATTACATTGAATCAATTAATACATATTTCTTTTAAGAACTGGACTTAAAAAGAGTTTAAATTATGGAATGTCCGGGCATCATTGCTGAAAAATCAGCACCAGAAACGGTTTTGAATACAGAGTTTACGCTACAAAGCGAGGATAATACTCGCATAGATGTAGATAATCAGGAAAACTTTAATCATCGCCAAGCTGCCGTCTCGAATGCCGGCATCGAATCATCTATGTGCGGATTTCGATGGAAACGAGTTCTTAATCCAACGGGACCACAACCACGTCCAAGGCACGGACATCGTGCCATTAACATCAAAGAGCTAATGGTGGTTTTTGGTGGCGGCAATGAAGGAATTGTAGATGAATTGCATGTTTACAACACGGGTATAGTGGTTAAATCGTTTACTCTTTTTTTCTTTTTCCTTAAAAATGTTTTTCTTTTCCCATTTTTCTTAATTATAGTTACCAATCAGTGGTACGTTCCAGTGCTTAAAGGAGATGTACCCAATGGATGTGCAGCCTATGGCTTTGTTGTGGAAGGAACTCGCATGTTTGTCTTTGGCGGAATGATTGAATATGGAAAATATTCAAACGATTTGTACGAGCTGCAGGCCACGAAATGGGAATGGCGAAAAATGTATCCGGAGTCACCGGATGGTGGTTGCATGTCGCCATGTCCACGTCTGGGTCACAGTTTTACCATGGTTGGCGATAAGATCTTTCTTTTTGGCGGCTTAGCAAATGAATCGGATGATCCAAAAAATAATATACCCAAGTTAGAAAATAATTCTGCAATTTATAAGTAGTATATACATATATATATTTATATACATTTTTGTATTATTACATAGATACCTGAACGATCTGTACATACTAGATACCCGCGGCGTTCACAGTCACAATGGAAAGTGGATAATTCCAAAAACCTTTGGCGATAGTCCTCCACCCAGGGAGTCACACACTGGTATAGCATTTACCAGCAAGGCGAACGGAAACTTATATCTTTTGATTTATGGCGGCATGAGTGGCTGCCGTTTGGGCGATTTGTGGTTACTTGACACAGGTGAGTCTTTTAACAACATTCCTAGAGTGTCACGACAGATGTATTCCTTATTTTT
Organism: Drosophila truncata; assembly: GCA_008042515.1. NCBI lineage: Eukaryota > Metazoa > Arthropoda > Insecta > Diptera > Drosophilidae > Drosophila > Drosophila truncata. The sequence continues at coordinate 26,727 of VNJQ01004996.1, read as the reverse complement.
TAGAATCTATGACTTGGGCAAAGCCACGAACGCTGGGACAAGCACCATTGCCACGCTCACTACACAGCTCCACAATGATTGCAAACAAAATGTATGTTTTTGGAGGCTGGGTACCATTGGTGATTAATGAATCTAAGTCAACGACAGAGCGAGAATGGAAGTGTACAAACACCTTGGCTGTTCTTGATTTAGGTAAGTAATACTACATTTGAAACAGCATGAAAAAAGGCATGTTTTTATACCCTTGCAGGGTATTAATTTCAGTCAGAAGTTTGCAACGCAGTGAAGGAGACATCTCCGACCCTATAAAGTATATATATTCTTGATCAGCATCAACAGGCGAGTCGATCTAGCCATGTCCTTCTGTCCGTCTGTCCGTTTCTACGCAAACTAGTCCCTCAGTTTTAAAGCTATCTGAATGAAACGTTGCAGTTAGTCTTCTATATACTTTCACTCGGCACAGGACGGATCGGACAACTATATCATATAGCTGCCATAGGAACGATCGGTAAATTTTTCGCAAAACAATTATAACTGTCAGTTTTCAATATATTTTCACCAAATTTGATTGATTGACCAGATTTGAACTTCGATGTTTCCCAACATATTTTTATCAAACTTGAGATTTAGTTACTTAATATTATTCCAGTATTTTCTTTAAAATTTCATGAAAATCGGACGACTTATCCTATACCTGCCATAGGAACAATCAGGGAAATAATAAAAAAAATCATAACTTCGCTGTTTCATCAAACTTGAGATTTGGTCACTTAATATTCCAGAATTTTGATTTAAATTTTATGAAAATCGGACGACTATATCATATAGTTGCCATAGGAACAATCAGAGAAGTAATAGCAAAAATCATAACTCAGTTGTTTCTCAACATATTTTCATCAAATTTGAGATTCGGCCATTCAATGTTAACTTACAATTTCGTTTTTAATTTTATAGTTCAATTGCAATCTGCAAGGGTATATAAACTTCGGCGAGCCGAAGTTAGCTTCCCTTCTTGTTGAAATTTTTTTCTGACGACAGCTAAAATTTATTAGCTTAACTAATGGTAGATTATAGTATGATATTTGAAGAATGTCTTATTAACTTTTTACAAAAAAATATTTAAATATATGGCAATGGCAGCCATTTTCCGGACGCGCCACGAAAAAAAAATTGATTGGCGGTCTCCATCATATTTCGGTGCTGGCTCATCCGAATTCAAATTCTTGAAATTTTGCGAATTTTTTGAAGTGATAACACCATTTTTTGGAAAAAATGTTGCAAATTTGACGTTGTAAAATAAAAATTAGGAAAAAACAAAAATAAAACTCGACAGTAAATATGTACAGCAACAGTGTTTAAAATTTCAAAGAGATCGGAGCAGTAGTTTTAACGTTATGATGGGCACCGACTTTGAAAACGTGAGTTGTGGGAAAAACGCTTTAAAGTTTGTTAAGCCCATATAGTGAACACCAACCGACCTCCGTTCAACTGTAAATAAGTTCGTCATTTTTTATGTGTTCGATGTAAGACTTTTAAACAACATTCTTAACGTATTAAGCATTCGAAATAAAAATTTAAAAAAAAAATGTTAAAAAAAAATTAAAAACGTTTTAAAAGTTGCCATACTTTCGTCTTTCTCCTTCAAAGTGAACGGTCTTGTTTTTTTTTTTCTTGCACTCTCGTTTTTGTGTAATAACTTTGCTAAAAACCATCGGGGTTATTTAAAACTTCTACATTGCGTTCTTCATAGTTCCCGTTCACTTCGCGTGTGCATGCAGCTATATTTATTTGTGCATTTAATCTCTTTTATTTTTACAATTTAATTGTGCTGCAGTGATTGTTTTTCTTGCATTTTTGCATTCCTCTTTGTGCCTCTCCCGTTTAGCCGTTGTTGCGCCGTCGCGACAGCTAAACGTTCCTAAGCTTGCTTACTCCCACGCTCTCCTGCTCTCACGCTCTACCACTCTCCAACTCTCTCTGTGCAGCTGCACTTTTATCTTATCTGTCCTCTTATTAACGTAACAAGTACAGTGGTAAGTCTTTACAATGTCTTCGAATATCGTCTGCTTCGCTAAAACCTGCAAAAAGGTAATTACATCTAGTGATCTCACCATCGGCTGCTGGTTGTGAGGAAAAATATCGGCTTACGTTATTGTTGCGAAGCGACGTTGCAAGGGAAATGTTGTCCTTCATGTGGCAGACCAAGGGCGGTTTTAAGGAGGTGTTATCGAGTTTTCATAAAACTCATAACATGTTCTTAGCGCTTGACAAGCAATGCTCGGCGTCGTCTTTTTACATAAACTTATACATGGTGATGTGGAGAGCCCCTACCTACTAGGCCTTCTCAACTTCCATGTTCCCCGTTTAACATCTCGAACTCATATCCCTTTAGTAGTTAACCACTGTAGGCGAGAGTTTGAAGTGCATGAACCCTTTAGGGTTTTATGTACTGATTACAATCGTCTTTTTAAAAGTATTGATGGCTTTGAAAGCCTTCAAAGACTAAAGACCGTATTGCTTGTAGAATTAGCCAGAATTGTAACTTAATTTTTCCTCGATCTATTATCTATTTTCTTTCTCTCGCGTCTATCTAGAACGCGTTCGTGCCGTATGTCACACGGTTGCGCCCCTCGGTCGGTTGGGCGGGAGGTGGGCGTGGGACCTCGCGCGAAAAAAAAAAAAAAAAAAATTTAATAGCCTTACGCTTTTAAATGAGTCTCCAAGGCGCAAAAAAACTGCAACTGGTGTGCATCCCTGCAACCCGCGGCGGGCTCTCAGCAACAGCCTCCCTCGGCACAGCCCTTGACCTCAGAATTAACTCCCAGAATTCTGAGATCGAGTGTTAGAAAAGATTTGGTATCCGAATGTGCCGTGGGACTGACCGTTCCCCCGCTTCATCCCCTATGGGATGGACCCCCCATAGCCCCGTCTATTTAACCCCCCAGGGTATAAGGGACGGAATACCGCCCGATAATGGCACGATATTGCAATTCCACCTCCGAAACAGATATTTGTTTCGCGGCTATCCCCTGGTCAAACATCGGAAGATGTCATTGCCTTTACACGAGGCAAAGTTAGAGCCAAAAATTTAAAGATAAAGGTGGAAAAATTTTAATTTTCTTACGCTAGGGACATTTCATCTTTCAAAATAAATGTCCCTAACGAATTCTTTTGCACGATATGCTCTACCAAATTCTGGCCGGAGTATGTGGTTGTCAAAGAATATGAAGCTAAGAAAAAGAAACGGCCTGTTGCAATCAGTCTTCCCAAGCCTGATTTGACCACTGCACCATCTACGTCCTCCCACCCTGTCCAAAAAAACGAATCACCTCTCTGTCAATCTCCTATCAGAATGCAAGAGGCTTACGTAGTAAGCTGCCGAAATTGTATTCTGATAGTTTTGCATTCGCCTCCCATGTTATTGTGTTCACAGAAACCTGGTTAAAGCCGGAGATTCTAAGCTCCGAAGTTTTTCCAGCTGCGTTCACGATTTATCGGCTAGATCGGCCTGTCAGGCGCGGGGGTGGGGTCCTCATAGCGGTTAACTCCACTCTCACGTCAGAATTAGTAACTTTCGAGGAATACAGCGATGTTGAATTCCTTTGTGTAAAGCTATTATTCAATGGTAGCTCTATTTTTATTACGTGTTCCTACATCCCTCCATTGTCGGAACTTCCTATTTTTTGGAACCACCTTTCCGCCATTCGGATGGTTTCCAACAGACTTTCTGACAGGGACCATTTAGTAGTCCTGGGGGATTTTAGTAGTCCTGGGTGATTTTAATATTCCTGGGCTATTTGGTCCCTAAATAACTCCTCTAACACACTTCAATCTTGAACACAACATTTTATTGCTGGCTTGTTCGACATTTCACTGTCTCAAGTCAACCATGTACAAAATTCTTTAGGGCGCTTGCTTGATCATTGTTTTGTCGCTGATCCGGCAAGAGTTAGTTTAGCGAGGGTTGAATTCATGAATTCATTTTTCTCTGAATGTGTTCCGTTCTACTATCTCTCAATTTCGAATAAGCCCCCTTGGTTTACAAAAAAATTGAGTCGTCTAAAAAATGTAAAGTCAAGGCTGCACGCTAAATTTAAAAAAAAACGGTTCTCGCACTGTCCTCTCTAAATATATATCGGCTCGGTCAAACTTCACCGTGCTGAAAGCGCAGTGTTACAAAAACTATTTAACTCGTTGTAGGGTCCAATTTTCACAGGATCCTAAACAGTTTTATAATTTTGTTAACACTAAACGTAAACCATTAACGCATCCTTCCTCGCTGTCTTTTGAAAATGCAAGCGTCAATAATGATCAGGCAATGGCCGATCTTTTTGCTCAGTTTTTACTCTATTACAACTGACTTAAATCAGACATATTCTTACAACATGCCCAAATCGAACCTAATTTTCAGTCCTAGCTTAAACGAAAGCTCTCTTCTTTTAGATCTTCATCGTGTTAAGCCAGTTTTATTGCCGGGTCTCGACGGAATACCGGGCTGTGTGCTTAGGTATTATGCCAATGCCCTGTGCTCTCCCCTTCTGAAATTGTTTACCTTATCCTTAGAAACCTAGCACTACCCCTTATTGTTTGTTATTCCTCTCCACAAAAAAGGTAACAAATCGGTGGCCAACAACTATAGAGGAATCTCTAAGTTATCGGCCATCCCTAAACTTTTTTTTTTTTCTCCATGTCAGCATGGATTTATTAAGCGAAGATCAATAACTACGAACCTTTTGGAGCTCACTTCCTTCATTATAAGAGGCTTCCATAATAACCTTCAAACAAATGTGATTTAATTGGGTCCCTTATTGTTTACATTATTTATTAACGATCTGCCCGAAGTTCTAACTAACTCTAGAGTACTTATGTACGCGGATGATGTTAAGCTTTGTGTGCAATATAAGGACGTCGCTTGCCAGTCTGATTTACAAACAGATCTTAATAACTTCCAAACTTGGTGCCACGTAAACTTACTAAACTTAAATGGCTCTAAATGCAAGCTTATGACATTCTCCCATGTCTTACCCAAGCTTGTAACTTTCACGCTTAACTGCTGCTTGGGCATCCGCCCGGATCCCAAACTTGACTTTATCGATCATATTTCGTGCATGGTATATAAAGCCAGGAGTATGCTGGGATTTATTAAACGGTGGTCGAAAGAATTCAATGACCCATACGTTACTAAAACTTTATATATTTCATTAGTTCGTCCTATCTTAGAATATGGATCTTGCGTTTGGAGCCCCCAGTAGGGGGTCCACAGTAAAGGCATTGAATCGGTTCAAAAGAACTTTTTGCTTTTCGCTTTACGCGGCTTAAACTGGGATGCTGAACAGAGATTACCCTCCTATCATAGTAGACTTCTTCTAATTAACTTACCCTTCTTAGCCAATCGTAGAATTATGCTAGGCATTACTTTCATTTATAACCTTATTCACGGCGACGTGGAAAGTACTGACTTGTTAGGTCAGCTCAATTTCCACGTACCGAGTAGAAATACTAGATCCTATATACCCTTAGTTTTGCAACATTGTAGAACCTCATTTGAACTGCATGAACCCTTTAGAGTACTGTGTGCAAGTAATAATGATTTGTACTCAATAATTTACATGTAGATAGTCTTCCTAAACTAAAAACTTTAATCCTAACACACTTAGTACGCATGCAAGCAAACATTCAGGCAGCACGCCAGTAGTTTATTTCCTCGTATTTTTTTATATATTTTCCATCGCGACTACTAATACCTAACCCCAAAAGGCACGTGCCTGGTTTCATAAGGGCCACTTGAGGGTACTGACCGTAGTGCATCAACGTCTATATATATGCGTTTATTATGAACTGTTTCAACATTATTATAAGATGGCTGAACAATTTATTGCGACTTAACCAAACCAAATGTTTGAAAATATCTCAAAACCCTGACGTGATCGATAAATTCTAATGCCGCGTTCGGATTCTATGTACCGAATTCCTTTAGTAATAATTCACATCTTTCTTACAACTGAACGAAATGTATTTTTAGCGTTATCATTAGGCCTTTGGTAAACCGCGTAACTTTAAAGAGCCATAACTTTTCGTCTTTGGTCTCGTGTGGTCTTATATTAAAGGGAAAAGGCGCCTAACTTTTTAGGCATATGTTGTGCTAATGGCAAAGTAAGATTTCCAGCTCGTGTGGTCTTGAATTAAAGATAAAAGGTTGTACTGAATTAAAGGGAAAAGGTTGTACTTAATGATTCAAATGAAAAAACAGTCTAACAAAAATTGTTGCGCACTTCACATAACCCAAATAATTAAAAAAACGTCAGTTTTCGGGTATATAACCTTAAATACCTAATATCGACTTCAATCTCGTGCTTTAGGTCATCAATCGTCTCTGGGTGGTTGGCGTATCACTTATCCTTGACGGCACCCCACAAAAAATAGTCCAAAGGGGTCGCAGCTGCGAGTCGGCCAGTAGACATCGCCGTTTCAGCTGATTATGCGATTTTCGAACGTACGCGCAAAAGATCGATTGTAACGTTGGCTATATGGCACGTAGCGCCGTCCTGCTGGAACCATATGTCGTCATGTCTTCGTCTTCCATTCGGGGAAAGAAAAAGTTTTCCAACATGCCGCGATAGCGGACACCATTTACGGTTACGGCGGCTCCTTCCTCGTTTTCAAAGAAAAACCGCCCAATGATGCCACCCGACCACATACCGCTCCAAACAATCACTCGTTGTGGATGCATTGGCCACTCCAAGACGACGTGTGGATTTTCTGAACCCCAAATGCGACGTTTTGCTTATTAACGTAACCACCGATGTGGAAATGGGCCTCATCAAAAAACACGATTTTTCGGTAAAAATCATCTTGGTCATATTCGACCAAGCGCTCCTGAGCCCATTCCACGAACCGAAACGCATTGAATGGTCATCCGGCTTAAGTTGCTGAACCAACTGAATCTTATATGGTTTTAGTCGGAGATCTTTGGTTAAAATCCGTTGCAGGGAAGTGTGCGAAATGTCCAACCCTTGAACACAGTGCCGAGTTGACGTCGACGGACTGTCATTGACATTTTCGGCGCAGCGATATTTTCGACCGACCGAACTGGACAAGTACGGTAATCGTTTTGTTTAATCCATCAACGATCCACTCACTTGCACACGCTTCACAAAACTATCCACAGTCTGCGTGGAACGCGCTTTATATTTTCCGAATTTTGACCGCAATTTTCTTGCAGTTTAAGTTGACTACTCTCCACTTCGGAAGAAAGTTTTGAATATTTCCCAATTTTCTTCGAGCGTAAATTTAACCATTTCGTAAACCGCAAACCTACTAGATATCGGACACATTGGCAATAACATTCGAAATGTCAATCCAAAATTATCGATAGTTCAAACGCTAGATGGACGCAATATGTTCACATGGTATAGCGGCTTACTTTCCAGCTGAAGCGTTTGTTTTGAGTAAGTGAATCTTCACCCGAACCATGGTATTTGGGACATCTCAAACGTCGAAGCACTAAAAATTTGGTTTGGTTATGTGAGCCCGTTCTTAAGTAATAAAATTATAACGAAAAGTGGCATTGGTTTTTATATAGATATAGATATAGATGATTGACATTGTTTCGAATCAAGAGAAGGCATTGAATTATCCAGTTTATATTTAAAGTTCATTGAAAGTTGATTTTGTTTCACACATGGATCGATAGTAAGAAAGAAAACCTTGTTTAACCTTGACTAAATATTTAATCCTATATAATTTTAGATACTATGACTTGGGATAACATTACCTTAGACACTGTCGAAGAAAATGTGCCGCGTGCTCGTGCTGGCCACTGTGCTGTGGGCATACAGAGTCGTCTGTATGTGTGGTCTGGTCGGGATGGTTATCGCAAAGCATGGAATAACCAGGTTAGGGTGAGATATATATTCTACCTTAATCATATTTTTATGTAAAGGGTAATGCAAAATGAACCCATACGGAAGACAAAAACAGAGACCTTTGTGTTCTTTATGAATTGAAATTTTTAGACTTACAAAATTGTCCCCTTACAGGTTTGTTGCAAAGATCTTTGGTATTTAGAAGTGACCAAGCCCCTTTACGCTGTCAAAGTGGCGCTAGTACGTGCCTCCACTCATGCCTTGGAGCTCTCCTGGACAGCGACAACATTTGCGGCTGCTTACGTTTTACAAATACAGAAAATAGATCAACCATCTGTAAATCCAGGCACGAAACAGACGCAAAATCTCGTTAATCAGGGAATAACAGCAACGACGGGGACACTCAATGAGCCAACAGCAACTGCTCTACCAGAAAATAACCCGGAGAGTGCATTGTTGTTGTCAGGAAATGAAGCCAATTCAAGCACCATGAGAGACGAAGTAAATGTTCAACCTAGAGAGGGAATGAGTTCACGGTCGCCACCCACGTCTCCACAGTTGAAAAAGAAAACCGTCACGTCTGTTGTTCAGCCTCAAATATCGGTTATCAGCAGTACAGCTGCTTCTGCTGCTGTTACAAATAGCGGAAATTCCGCTGTCGGAAATATATTGCAAAAGTTTCGACCAATTGCAACAACAACAGCGAGAAATGCGGAACCTGTGGCATTGCGTACTCCCAGCTCAAATGTTATCCTTAGTTCTGTAACAGGAGGAACCACAGCCGCTGCCTCTGCCTCTGGCAATGCCTTGCGTATTGTGCCTAGCGTGGCTGCCACATCATCATCATCGCAAACATTGCGCAACAGCTCGACCACAATAAATATATTAAAAACATCAGCTCCAAGTGCTGGATCACCGACAACAACGACCACCACATCCATTGGTGGCAAACAATATTTTATCCAAAAGCCGCTCACATTGGCACCCAATGTTCAACTGCAGTTTGTCAAGACGAGCAGCGGTGGCATGACGGTTCAGACATTGCCCAAGGTTAATTTTAACATGGCCAAAGGTGAAGGCCATCCATCACAAAGTGTTTCAATTGGGAATCCGCAAACCCAAAGTCAAGTGAGTAATAAGAATATTTCTTAAAATCTCGCAACTAAAACTTTTTTTTGATTCCAAAACGGGATCCTTGCTATCTCCGATCTATAGGTTCCGATTAGTTTATTTTTATTAACCTTCCTAATGCTATTATGACACCACCGCATTAATTAGAGACTTCATTAAAGATTTGACAGCTCTAAATGGTTTTATACATGCGCGAGCAAGATGACTATACGGCACTTCTAATGCATTGGCTAATGCATTGACAATGCATTAGAGCCGAAAATCGATAGATCTACATAAAATATACTAGATACGAAATTGGACCGATGAGAATATACTGCTCTAATGAAACAAAATTGTAATTGAAAAGTATATGTATTAGCCAGCTCATTAGAGGTCACAAGTCAAATTGGTCACACAAGTCTTGCAATTATTTGTTGCAACTAAAATGCAAAAAAGTCGTTAAAAATTGGTAACAAATATATGTTTTTATTGAAGAGGTTTTTGACCTGTAAAATTAACTTAAATTATTTTTTTGGTTGTAATAGTACAAATTGTATGCATAAGAATGATACAAAAAATACATTTCCACATTCATAAAATCAGGACTACTTCCACAAGGTCTTCAGAAATTAATAAGAGTTCTTATTGTTAACATTTTTAAGTCGGTGTGGCCCTAGTCGCATTACAAAATAAATTCGAGCCAAATAACACATATAGTTGTCTTTTTCAAGGTTCTTATGAAGTCTCTAATTAATGATTGCATCATACGGCCATAACCAATTTTGGTGTGAATTAATATTTATTTATTTTTTTAGGGCTCCCCTTTACCGGTGAACCAACAGCCAAAGTCCTCCATTGTGTCCGGTAACGTCCTTAAACTCGTCTCACCACACACCATGACCAGTGGCGGTAAACTTATAATGAAGAACTCTAACATCCTGCAAATGGGCAAGGTTACGCCCAATGTAATGGGCGGCAAACCCGCTTTTGTTATAACAAACAAGCAGGGAGCACAGTTGGGCAATCAACAGATAATAATTGTGACAACTGGCGGTGGGACCATGCGAACTGTGCCACCTGGAACGGTTATGAGTACCGCTGGTTCGGCCATGGCAGGGACATCGACAACTGGCACAAGTATTGTGAGTATAGTTAGTCCGACATCGACCACGGCTAGTCCCCTGCAAGTTAGCACTGTTGGTGGTCATCGAACTGTTATATCAAGCAATCCAAGTAGCGTTAAAATGGTGCGAAGTATCTCTTCCGTTCAAGCCTCTGGGGGTCAGAAGGTGATAAGTAGCGGAACACCTATCCATCAAAAAGCAGCCCTATATATAGGCGGTAAAGCTGTTACGGTTATGAGTAGCACAAATCCAAATCTAGCCGGAAACAATGCCGTATCAAACTCGAAAATAATGGTTGTACCTGGCGGAAGCTCAAATGCTTCTGGAAAAAGTTTTCTTTTTAACTCTGGGAGTAGTCCACGCGCAGTTACTTTGACTACCAAAGGAATTCATGCAAGAATCCTGCCTTCCACATCAACTACTGTGTCAAAGGAGAGCTTAAAGGAAATATCAGATAAGAAAGATCACATCGATCCTATGGATGATATTATAGAGCAGTTGGATGGTGCCGTTGATCTATTGAACTCGCTAGAAAATGAGGCTAAAGAAGATAATAATGATAACGCCACATCCACATCAGCGGGAACAGCAACTAGTGACATAACAGCGCCTATAGCAGTGGCTATTAATGAAGATGTGTCCGCTGTGAGCAGCACTACGGATGCCAAGGAAACAGCTGCGGAAGACCTAGAAGAAACGCCCAAATTAACGGAAGAAAAATTGAATGTGGAATCAACGGTAAGTAAATTGATTTATATTCTGTTTCAAATTTATTAATGCTTACATTAAACATATTTATAATTTTTTCTATAGGCAAAGTCCACACTATTACCTAATGATCATCACAATAATAGGCAAACAACATCGGAAACTGAAGCTGCCACTATTCTAACCAATATCAAGTCTGCTGAAGTCGCAGGCATCATAGGAGACGATATAAGAGCTCCAGATGTGTCAGATAATAAGTTTAACCAGATGTCACACACATTCCAGAATGGTTTGTATCCCTTTTGAATCTATATCTACATTTATATTATAAAAACTTAGGCTACAAATGTATGGGTATTAAAAGGCTGCACGGCCGCATTCAAAACGGTTTATGAGACATTCATCTGCCAATTCGGCTGCGAATTGCGATGAATGCGTGCGCCGCCGCCGTACTCAACTCAACGAACACACACATAGAGAGAGCGAATTGAATGCCAAAATAACCGGGTAAAAATAGTGAGTGCGATAAATGTCGCATTATTTCCTTTTACGTGACCTGTATTTACTATTGCGAATTTAAATAAGAGCCAATAATACAATGTTTATTATCATTTCATGTATGTCTATTTCGCTTAATAACTAATTATTATATTCCCCGCTTAAGAGTTTTTCCTTTAATATATTAGGCAATTTATCAAATGCCGATACCTAAGAACGGAAATTATTTCCCGCAATATCTTCTGAACTCATCTTGGAAAACGCTTGCAGAAAAGTAAAACGCAGTGCGCAATAAATGGCGCAGAAATTGTATTCTGAGTATTCAGTCAATTCTATGCTTCATTCATTCATTCGTTCCGTTTTGCACACACATTCATTCAATGCGATTTCATATGAATACTCAAAATTGCGCTCAAATGAGAATACAGTGCGATGCGAACTCGATCAGCTGAATGCGTTGCGCTCAAATTAGAGTACACAACTCAAGAGTACTGAGAGACGCTAAATTTTGAGTCCAGCCGTGCAGCTCTCTAATGGGTATCTCACAGTCTGTCACACACTCGACTATAGGTCTTTTACTTGATTTTGATTCACAGTTGATGGCTCGCATTTGGATGCTCTCGCTTCTGCTGCCGTGATGCAGGCAGCAACTGCTGATGCTTCAGGCCTTAATTTAAATTGTGGACAAGCAGTTAAGATTTTGGTGGAAGAAAGTTCCAGAAAGAGCAGTGCTGATAATTCACAAAACAAGGTAAATTTCAAAATAGAGAGGTTTATATCTTTTATTTAAAAACAAAACAGTAATTATAAAATTAACAAAATAAAACCCGAAATTCTAGAAAAATAGAAAATGTCGAAATCTTAAATTTGTTGAAAAACTTCAAAGTTATGACTTTCTATTATTTTCTGAATCTTTCTATGGCAGATATAGTCGTACGTTTTTCATAAACTTGAAACCGAAATTCTGGAATAATGTAAATTGGCCAAATTTCAACTTAAATTTCTGTTAAAAACTGACAAAGCTATAATTTTGTTCGAACGTTCCTATGGCATATGTACGAGTGAGAGTATATAGAAGACTAAGTGATCAAGAAAAAAAATATATATATGTGAAGGAGACCACAGCGTGGCAAACTTCTGACTGAAATTATAATACCCTGTAACGGGTAAAGGTAGTCCTAATATATATATCCTAAAAAAAAAAAAGAAATCGGTTCTATATAGTAGTCTCCTTGCGAACCCACACTTTCGTGATATACAAAGCTTTCTTTCTTATATATATATTTTTTTTAAGAAATTCATTCCCTACACTTATATATAACTCTTATATATTGTTAAATTTTGAATATTAAAAACACTTATCCTAAGAATTTGATTCCAGATTTTTCAAAAATTTTATTTATTCTGTGTGATTATATCTTCTTATATGTTCTACTAGGTTCAATCAAATGCAGTTATCGCTAGCCCCCAACTGGACCCACAGAAATGGCACACCGTTGGCATATTCAAGGATCTCTCTCACACCGTTACCAGTTACTTGGACTCAAATTCATTTAATGATTCCCTACTAGACGACTTTGTTGATGTTGATAATCTGCCTGATTTAAGTAAATATCCTCGTATTAATTTGGATCCTGGAACAGCATATCGGTTTCGGCTTGCGGCAATTAATTCTTGCGGGCGGGGCGAGTGGGGAGAGGTTTGTTAAATTTACAGAAAATTATGTTTGTTTTCCTCTGAATACTTTATTAAAAAATTCCCGCATTACACAGATATCCAGTTTTAAGACCTGCTTGCCTGGCTTTCCCGGTGCTCCATCGGCCATCAAGATTTCCAAGGATGTCAAGGAAGGCGCTCACCTAACATGGGAACCACCGCCGGCACAAAAGACCAAGGAAATTGTTGAATATTCAGTATATCTTGCTGTAAAACCAACGACCAAGGATAATAAGACATTAACCGCAACACCACAATTGGCATTCGTTCGGGTTTATGTGGGCGCAGCCAATCAGTGTACCGTTCCCAATGCCTCCCTTTCCAACGCCCACGTAGATTGCTCTAATAAACCAGCAATTATCTTCAGGATTGCGGCACGCAATCAAAAGGGCTATGGGCCAGCAACACAAGTTAGATGGCTGCAAGGTAAGTCTTCTTTCTATAATATTTGTATATAGTATCCTATATAGTAAACAAAGGTGGTCAACAGTTTTTATACAACGAACAATTATTTTTATACCCTTGCAGGGTATTATAATTTCAGTCAGAAGTTTGCAACGCAGTGAAGGAGACATCTCCGACCCTTTAAAGTATATATATTCTTGATCAGCATCAACAGCCGAGTCGATCTAGCCATGTCCGTCTGTCCGTTTCTAAGCAAACTAGTCCGTCAGTTTTAAAGCTATCTGAATGAAACTGCAGTTAGTTTTCTATATACTCTCACTCGTGCACGTGCCGGATCGGACGACTATATCACACAGCTGCCATAGGAACGATTGGTACATTTTTCGAAAAAAAAATTATAACTTTGTCAGTTTTGAATATATTTTTTTTACCAATTTTGATATTTGCCCATTAATTATTATTCCAGAATTTCAATTTAAATTTCATGAAAATCGGGCACCTATATCCTATAGCTGCCATAGAACAATCAGAGAAATAATAGAAAAAATCTTAACTCAGATGTTTCTCAACATATTTTCATCAAATGTGATTTTCGGCCTTTCAATGTTATTTTAAAATTTCGTTATTAATTTTATAGTTCAATTGCAATCTTCGGCGAGCCGAAGTTAGGTATTATAATTTTGTGCGAGTGCGCTATTCTGTAACAGGCAGAAGGAGGCGTGGCAGACCCCCAAAGGTTACCTAAATATTCGTCAGGACCACAAAAGGAGTCGATATAGCCATGTCCGTCCGTTCGTCTGTCCGTCCGTCCGTCCGTCTGTCCGTCCGTCCGTCCGTCTGTCCGTCCGTCCGTCCGTCCGTCCGTCCGTCCGTCTGTCTGTCTGTATGAACGCCTAGATCTCGGAGACTATAAGAGCTAGAGACACCAAACTACGGATTTAGACTTCTTATATCGGCACGCAGATCAAGATTGTTTTTAATTTTTGCTGCTCCCCTTTTTTGGGGAGTCCCGAGTTCAATCCACGTTAAAGTTTTTATATTTTTAGCAAATAATTTTTTTATTAGTTTTTCTAAGAAATTCAAAAAATAAAATCCAATTTCAGCTGCAATGACCTCCACGTGGTGTCCCTGGATACCGATTAGAATATAATCGGTAACGAAATCGAGCGGCGCCTTGTAATGGTACAGGGTATTCTACTGTCGGGACACCCGACTTATGTCCATCTTGTTTATTTTAGTTTAATTAAAAAGAAGAAGAATACAAAAAACATGATAGGAAGCTAAATTTGGCTCCCCGACGGTTATGTACCCTTGCGCAGATTGCAATTTAACTATAAAATTTACCCTTTATATGGCTTGAACTCCTATTTTGATGCGGTTTTTTTCTTATATAGATACGTAAAAGTAAAAAAAAAAACACTACGTTTTCCCAATTTTTGAATTTTACACTTTTATTAAGAAGAAAAGATATGTTGCATAAATACATCAAATATATTGGGTTAAATTTTAAACTTTATATATTCCAAACATTGAACAAATTCAAATTCATATAAACAAAATATTTGAATTCATAATATATTTAATAGTTTCAGTACTCAGTTTACATCGAAAAAAATTATGATCATTCAAAATAATACCATTTCAGACTGATATCAAGCGATATTAACCAGTGAAACCTCACCAACTCGGAAAATTATAGACTTGTTATTACCTGTCAAAGCCACCTACATATTTGATAGGTGACAATTTTTTCGTTTTTTCCATGTCACGACGGGTGGATGCCCACTAAATGCTCAAAAGGGTTGTGGCCAGGCTATTCTACCACAACCTTTTCAAAGATCCGATTATAATATTATCAAAAACAGTTAGCTATCATGAATCTTGAAATTATTAATAAACAAGAAAGAAAGCTAACTTCGGCTCGCCGAAGTTTATATACCCTTGCAGATTGCAATTGAACTGTAAAATTAAAAACGAAATTCTGAAATAATAATAAGTGGCCAAATCCCAAATTTGATTAAAATATTTTGAGAAATAGCGAAACTATGAATTTTTTATTATTACCCTGATTGTTCCTATGGCAACTATAGAATATAGTCGTCTGATTTTCATGAAATTAAAACTAAGATTCTCAAATAATATTAAGTGGCCAAATCTGAAATTTGATGAAAATATCTTGAGAAACAGCGAAGTTAGGATTTTGTTTTATTATTTTCCTGATTGTTTCTATGACAGCTATAGGATAAAGTCGTCCGATTTTCATGAAACTTAAATCAAAATTCTAAAATAATAATTAATGGCCAAATCTCAAATTTGGTGGAATTAAGTTAAAAACTGACAGTTTTAATTTTTTTGAAAATTTTTCCGATTGTTCCCATGGCAGCTATTAAAATAGTCGTCCGATCCGGCCCGTTCCGACATATGTACGAGTGAGAATATATAGAAGACTAACTGCAAAGTTTCATTCAGATAGCTTTAAAACTGAGGGACTAGTTTGCGTAGAAATGGACAGACGGACATGGCTAGATTGACTCGGCTGTTGATGCTGATCAAGAATATATATACTTTATAGGGTCGGAGATGTCTCCTTCACTGCGTTGCAAACTTCTGACTGAAACTATAATACCCTGCAAGGGTATAAAAAATTAGATCATTTAGGTCCTGGTATTTGAAATAAAACAAAATTTCACCAAATTAAATCTTTAATTGGGCCATAACTTTATTAACTCAATTCTAACCAGACTTAAAGGCTCATCCATGCCAACGTTTTTTTTTTTAATTATTTATAATGTAACTAACTAGTTTTTAGCTTGAAAGAATATTAAACTTTAATAGAACTCAATTTAAAATAAAATGTGTAAATACTTTTGACAGGAAGAAACCGTGTGTAAATACTTTTGACAACTTGCATGCATCATTTATTTTATTTTTCTCTTTGTCCTATGAACCGTTAGCTTTCTCGTTTCTTTTTCCCTAGCTTCTACGTAGATTAGCTAATGCTATGAAAAATATTCCGCGGAAATCGGATAACAACAACAACAATAACAATTAAAAGAAGTTGCGAAGTGCAAATAATTGGTCGATGCGTAAATACTTTTGACCACCTTGGTATATTCTTGATCAGCATCAACAGCCGAGTCGATCTAGCCATGTCCGTCTGTCCGTTTCTACGCAAACTAGTCCCTCAGTTTTAAAGCTATCTGAATATAACTTTGCAGTTAGTCTTCTATATACTCTCACTCGTACATATGTCGGAACGGGCCGGATCGGACGACTATATCATATAGCTGCCATAGAAACGATCGGTAAATTTTTCAAGGAGAATTATAACATTGTCAGTTTTCAACATATTTTCACCAAATTTGATATTTGGCCAATTATCATATATCGGAATGGGCCGAATCGGGCAACTATATCATGTAGCTCCCATAGAAAAGATCGGAAAATTGTTGGAAAAAAATACAACTTTGTCAGTTTTCAAAATATTTTCACCAAAATTAATATTTGGCCGCTATAGGATATAGTCGTCTTATTTCATGAAACTAAAACCGAAATTCTGAAATAAAAAAATATAGCAAAATCTCAAATTTGGTGAAAATATGTTGAAAACTGACAAAGTTTTTTTTTCGATAATTTTCCGATCGTTTCTTTCGATTCGGCCCGTTCTGACTTATGTATGTAGGAGTGAGAGCATATAGAAAATTAACTGAAAAGTTTCATTCAGATAGCTTTAAACCTGCCTTTTTATACCCTTGCAGGGTATTATAGTTTCAGTCAGAAGTTTGCAACGCAGTGAAGGAGACGTCTCCGACCCTATAAAGTATATATATTCTTGATCAGCATCAACAGCCGAGTCGATCTAGCCATGCCCGTCTGTCGGTCTGTCCGTCTGTCTGTCTGTCTGTCCGTTTCTACGCAAACTAGTCCCTCAGTTTTAAAGCTATCTGAATGAAACTGCAGTTAGTCTTCTATATACTCTCACTCGTACATATGTCGGAACGGGCCGGATCGGACGACTATATCATATAGCTGCCATAGGAACGATCGGTAAAATTTTGGAAAAAAAATTATAACTTTGTCAGTTTTGAATACAATGATGTTTGGCCATAAATTATTATTTTAGAATTTCGGTTTTAATTTCATGAAAGTCGGACGACTATATCCTATAGGTGCCATAGGAACATCAAGAAAAAAATCATAACTCAACATAACTATGTTTCTCAACATATTTTCATCAAATTTGGGATTCGGCTAATCAATGTTATCTTAGAATTTCGTTTCTAATTACGTAGCTCAATGGTAATCCGTAAGGGTATATAAACTTCGGTAAGCCGAAGTTAGCTTCCTTTCTTGTTTATGTTCAATTTTATTTTATGTATTTTTGGGGACTTATTTCATTATTTTTTCAAAAAGCGAAATAAGCCCCCAAAATCTAAATTCATCCCTTTCTTAAATTAGGAAAAAAGGCGCTGAAAACAAAGATATATATTATATATTAAATGTAATAATTAATTTCAGATCCCACTACCACAAAACCACCCACATCAACTGGCACGCCAAGTCTTAAACGTGGACAGGATAAGCCTCCTACAGGAAGCAATAATAGCTCAGTTGGTAGCACCTACTGTTCGCCGCACAAACGTGGACGGAGCGGACTAAATGATTGATTTAATGTTTCAGAAAATGGTAATTAATAGATGGAGAGGTTCGCAAATGATCCATAAATAATTTGTCTTCAATTTAACACATTTTAAAACTTGACTGGGAGTTTAAATAAGGTTTGGCAGGTCTTTGGTTCTTGATTAAATGTGGGAATGTAAGTACTTTTCCTGAAATACTATGTATTTAAAAATAAAAGAGATACTATATTATTCTTGGCGAGCAAATAGGTAATGCAAATGTTAGATTTTTAAAACTCGAGTAAGATTTCGTCTTTGGCAACCATTTATTGTTTAATTTCATTAGAATTACAAGCCAAGATATAAATCTTAAGTAACATGTAACTGAATAAAAACTGTATGAAATTCAATTTACATAATTAATAATAAAGTATATCAAGAAAAAGTAAAGTAAATTTTAGCTTTTGGTCCTGGGCGGTTTTCCAGTCTTTGCGTCCCATGAATGTTGTTGTTTTGACATCCGGGTAAGTTCTGGGTATCTTGTTTTATGTTTTCTTTTCCATGGCTTGCCACCATACTAAAACTACAGCAGTGTCGAACGCACCACCGATATGTAACCCGTGCATCAGAGCGGGGCTTTCCCCTCGAATCTCTTGATCAGGTCGTCCAAGATTCCATAGGAGGGGCGATAGGTCTTCACCTTGCGGTGTGCCCCTGTGCGCTCCTTTCACAATGGAAGCAGTGCACAGTGGACGGTCATAGAGGCCAAAAATAAAAAAACCAATGTTTGAATTTTAACTTCAAATGTTCGTCGTCTCGTTGTCCATAAAACTATGTATCAATATTGATATTTTCTTTTGTTTTGCTTCGCACATTCACAAAGAAAATGGCAGGTAAAGTGACAGCACAAAACGTGCGGCAAATATTAAGTATGTGCATTGTAGTTACATGCCCTTCAGAAATACCTAACAAAACCATACACAAGCTCAATCAAAGTGATCAAACTAAAATGAACATAATAGTTGAAGGTATTTACTTTGTTTTTTTAATTTTTATTTGAATTGCATTGTTTGTGTGTTTAAAAAAAAAACATTTGCGTAAAGCCTTATTGTTCATGTATAACCTAAAAAAAAACAATTTTCATGTGGAGTAAAAGATGTTTTGCCAATGACGGCCTTCAACAAAAAAAAATTTTTTTTAATTCTTCATTATTTTTTATTTTCTATGTTATAAAAATGAGCTGCTACAATTTGCTACCCTTGATATAATCAAGCATTCAATACCTCCAAATGTCTATGTTTTTGTTTCATTTTTTTGTGCGTTTCTTACTGATTTTTCGTGTCTTCATTTTGTGCGCTTGTTATTGTTGTATTTCTATGTGTTTGTGTCCATTTTAGACAAATCAGTTTAGGATTTGCTTGACTAATGGTTCTTTGTTTGAATTAACAGTTTTTTTTTATAATCAACTTATTGTATATTACATTAAACTATTGTTATTGTCGTTTAAGTTAGTAATTCTTTTATTATTTTGCTATTTAATGATGTATTATAATATTTAGAATATTTAATATTTTTATTTTTTGGTATTAATTGTGTATTAAAAGTTAAGCGTTTAGTAAATTCACGTTGGAAATAACTGCAAAACCTTAGGGGTCTGCTTTAATTTGATTTTTTTAATTCGCGCAATATACGTGCCAATATTATAAATAAAGCATTAATATAGTTTCAAAAATAATTTCAAGCTGATATCTCTATTGGAAGTGTTTTTGGCCGCCTTCTCCTTACAAGACCGTCCACTGTGCAGTGCCCAATCGGATTCTACTCGCCTACATTTTATTAGACTTCTTATCCAGAAGTTGATGGTGGCTGATGGTGGATTCTTTTAAAAGGCATATGATCTGATGGGAGAAGCTCTTCACCCGGTGCTAGTACCTGGTGCTCAGTGGCATCGGTGACCTCTGTGCATTCCGGAAAGTACGCTTCCATTAGTGGTGTTAGGGCCTCTTCGCTGCCCTCAGTCCACTGTGCATCGTCTCGTTTGAGCAGACTCTGTGTGCTTTTGCGACAGCAATTTCCGGAGTCTACCCGATTCTGGGCCGTCTCAATGTTGGAGCAAAAGTTTCTCCAAGAGCTCCTTTAGTTCTTATAATCCCTTTGTATGATTTTGTATTCCTTATTAATTATATCATCTTTTGTCTGCTTGGCGATTTTGAAGAATTCTCTGAGGTTGGGGTTCCACCATAGTGGCTTGATTCTCTTCCTGGTTCCTTATAACGGACATGCGTTGCGTTGGTTGATAACAGACATGTTGAATGGTATGCATCTAGTAATTTTTTTGAGAAGGTCTGGGGGTTTCTGAAGACAGTTGGTTTTGGAGACTGTTCAAAGTCGTATTGAAACTGGATGTACTTGTGGTCTGAGAAGAATGGTCTGTCAGGGACTTTCCATTCTGATACCGCAGTACCCTGCCCTGCAACGAGTGTTAAATCTAGCCCGATTGAAGATGTTTTACCTACGAAGGTGTATTCCCCCCTATGAGAGTTCCATATGTATAAGTTAGTGGAGAGTATGAAATCTAAGACTCACATCTGTCGTTGATTTTGTTACTCTCCCACACGCTGTGGTGCGCGTTGGCATCTGCACCCAAGAAAAAAAAAAATAAATAAAAGCTAACTTCGGCTCACCGAAGTTCGTATTGTAATAATAGTGAGAATACTGAATACACATGTGTGAACATTGTATATTAATAAGAATTATCGATATAAAATGTATTAACTTGATGTAAAAGTAAAAGCTAACACTTCTGTTCGGACTGTGAATAAAGAGGACTGAAAACCTAAGAGATAAAACATCTTTACATTAATTAGCCTAATCAGGCTTTTTACATGGTGACAGAAGTGAAAATATCAATCTTTGATTTACGTGGAACACAATGGAGCGTGTATTACCTGAAATCGACTGCTCAATGATGGCTAACGAGTGGCCGAAGTGGAAAAGATCATTCATCATGTACATGATGGCGTCAGGCAAAGATGCAGAACCAGAAGCGAAAAAGATCGCCACATTTCTCTGGTTTGCTGGAACAAAAGCCACGGAAATATACAACACAATGTTTCCCAACGACGGAACCGCACATGGCATGGTTGGCACCGTGCTGGCATCTTCGGATGCGTCTACATCGTCGTCTGTGGCGTGATCGCTAGCCGTTCATTGGAAAACGTGCTAAAGGCACTGTAGTGTTCCACTTCGAAACATTACGATTGAATCCTATAAGTTTAACAACATCGTTCAAACTGAGGGACAGCCATTCATAGACTTCGAGACGAGTATTCGTAAGCAAGTACAGTTATGTTACTACAAATGTAACTGTGGCCAAAATTATGAGGAACGCATGTTGGCGGATCGCTTATAATTGGCATTCATGATAAAAGCCTGAAACTGAAACTCCTTGATGGAAAAAATAAAAAACTGGAGGAGATCATCACTGAGTGCAAAGCTTACGAAGCAGGCTTCAAATTTCGAATTTTCGAATTTTTGCAAAATCAAAATCGTGTTTTTCCTGAGAAGACAGTCAACGCAGTTGTCCGTCGCTGCTACAATTGTGGATCAATATTCAACCCGAATCATCTTTCTGAGTGCCGTGCGAAGGAGACAACATGCTACGCGTGCGGCAAGTCTGGACATTTTGCTGCAGGCAGCAAAATAAACGAGTGGACAACAGCAACAGAAAAATGAATAGCAGCAACAACGGCATCGGACGAGTCAACAACAATCAGCCAGATGTGGATCACAAGCCAGCAACCGGTGAGGTAATTAATTGGATAGAATCAGGTAAAAGTAATGAAAGTGGACTTGATTTAAATATTTGTTCTGATGAAATATATCTTAGGATAAATAGTTGTGGACGAAACAGAGTAAGATGGACGAAGTCATTCAGAATTAATGGAGAAATTATTATGTTTAAAGTGGATACAGGTGCTGATGTTAACTGCATTCCAATTGATTTACATAAAAAGGTTAAAACTTGATATTAAAAAAGAAATTATGCTTATTTTTGATTATAATAACGTTAAAGTAAATAATTTTGGAATAGATAAAGCAAACTGCTACGATATGAACTCGGAAACATCACAATGTATTGAATTTTTAGTTGTTGACACAAAATGTGAACCCTTATTAGGTTTAAAATCCCTGTGGAATTAAATCTCATTAAACATTTAAATATTGATTCTGTGTACAACTCACCTGGAACCAGAGAGGAGTTTGTGGAAAAATTTAAGCAATTGTTTCAGGGACTTGGCAAACTGCCAAATAAACAATCTATTATTTTAAAAGACGGTGCACAACCTGTGCTGCATTATAAGAGAAGGTTTCCACAAAGTTTGTTAGGAGCATTGGAGCAAGAGTTAAAAGCTATGGTAAAGGAAAAGATAATTTCACCAGTAACGTATCCCACTAGCTGAGTGAATAATTTGCAAATAGTGGAAAAATCAAACGGAAAACTTAGACTTTGTTTAGACCCCAAACCATTAAATTAAACGAGAGCATTACCTAATTCCAACGATAGACGATTTTATGATACAGTTATCACGGAAAAAGGTTTTCACTATCCTGGATCTGTCACATGGATTTTGGCAGATGGAATTGGATGAAGTTAGTTCCGATTTGACAACTTTTATGAGCCCATTTGGAAGATTCAAATTTAACCGTGTTCCATTTGAAATTAATAGCGCCCCAGAAATGTTCCAACGGAACATGGTGCAGATTTTTGGGGAGATTCCAAATGCAATAGTTTATTTTGACGACATAGGAATATTAGGGGAAAGTTTTAAGGAACATGATGAAACGTTAATGAAAGTATTTCAGCGAGCCAAAGAGAATGGTGTTCAATATAGGAAAATGCAAGTTGAATTTATGGGTCATATATTATCGGAGGGTCTACTAAAACCACAAAGAAAGCACTTGGAAGCTATCGAAAAAATTAAAACGCCATAAGACAAATCTGGAGTGCTACGTATTTGGGACTTTTTAAATACCTAGCTAAGTTTATTCCAGACTTGTCTTCTAGAACAACAAATCTGAGAATCCTTACGAATGATACTCCTTTTAACTGGACCGCAAAACACCAAAATGAACTCAATGACCTGCTTAAAACTATAACGAGTGGTCCGATCCTAGCCGTTTATGACAGAGCTAAGCCTGTAGTCATCCAAACTGATGCATCTAAAGATGGTCTTGGTTCCGTAATACTTCAAAATGGGCATCCAATCAGTTTCGCGTCGCGCACGTTAACAAAAATGGGCTAAAATCGAAAAAGAACTGTTAGCAATTGTTTTTGCATGTGAAAGGTTTCACTATTATATCTATGGTAGAGAATTCTTGGCAGAAAGTGATCATAAGCCCCTGGAAGTATTACTAGACCGTGATATTGACTCAGTAACAATGCGGCTGCAACGAATGTTGCTATATCTTCTAAAATATCAAAAAATGTCTGTAAAATATAAGCCTGGAAAAGATATGTGGGGAAATTATTTGTCAATCTTTGAAGAAGAATAAGCATTCTAATTTTTTAATTGTTAGTCGGCTTAACGGAAAGTCAGTTGAGGATGTCGTTGGGGAAATAAAAAAAACATTTGACAGTTATGGTTACCCGTCGAAGCTCAAAAAAAGACTTTTGCAAACGGATGTAATATGTTATTGAAATTTTTAAGTCCTAGATACCCTCAGAGCAACGGATTAGCAGAAAAAGGAGTGGGTATTGCAAAAAATATCTTAGGGCGTTGTTTTGAGGTAAAGGATTACCAATACAGAATATTAGAATACAATTCTACTCCTGTGGCAAGTTTAGGTCTTGCTCCATGTGAACTCTTTCTTATGTGTAAGACAAAAATGCCAATTAAAAGATCAGAGCTGTTTAGGAACCATATTGAGGAGGAAAAAATTGCAAACAAGTTGATTAATAAAAAGTCCAACAAAAAATGTATTTTGACCTGCACTCAAAAACTTTGCGCCCACTAAATATAGGTGATAGAGTCCAATTTAAAAAGATAGCCAATGAGGGGGCATATGGCACTATTGAAAAAATAGTAAAGATCTTATATAATAAAAGATGATCTCAATAATTATTTTAGAAGAAATAGAAAGCTTATGAATAAATCCAAAAATACCAGTAGTAATGCATATGAAACTGTAAATTTAAGAGCAAATGAAACTGTTAATTTAAGAGAAAATGAAACTGTTAATTCAAGAGAAAATTAAAATATTAATTCAAGACAAAATGTAACTGTTAGTTTACGAGAAAATGAAGAGACCGAAGCCCTTATTTTAAGTGAGAACCAAACTGAAAATGATAACGAAGAGACTGTACATGTTTTTGAAGAACCAAGAACTGAAGAAATAGCTAATTTTGATCTTTGTCAAAGTGATATGGTAAACCCAGAGGAAAGCAAGGATCCACTGAGTGAGAGCACAGTGATAAATGAAAGTATTATGTCTACGGACTATGAAACCCCTGGAAGCTTCAGTTCGGAGGAAGAGCTTGAACCAATAACTGTAACTCGATCAGGTAGAACAATGCAACCTCCTAGTAGATATAGAAAATGTGAAATATGAAAACTAAAAAAAAAACAAAAAAAAATAAAAAAGAAGAAAAGGTTGAAATAATAGTATGAATACTGAATACGCAACATGTGTGAACATTGTATATTAATAAGAATTATCGATATAAAATGTATTAACTTGATGTAAAAGCAAAAGCTAACACTTCCGTTCAGACTGTGAATAAAGAGGACTGAAAAGCTAAGAGATAAAACATCTTTACATTAATTAGCCTAATCAGGCTTATTACACGTATACCTCATAATTTGATGAATATATGTTGAAAAACAGCGAAGTTATGATTTTTTCTATTATCTTCTTAGTTGTTCGTATGGCAGTTGTAGGATATAGTCGTTCCGTTTTTCACAAAATTAAAACCGAAATTCTCAAATAATATAAAATGGCCAAGTCCGAAATTAAATTAAACAAGAAAGGAAGCTAACTTCGGCTCTCCAAAGTTTATATATCCTTGCAGATTCCAATTGAACTATGAAATTAAAAACGAAATTCTAAAATAATAAAGAATGGCCAAATCTCAAATTTGATGAAAATATGTTGAGAAATTATGATTTTTTCTATTATTTCCCTGATTGCTCCTATGGCACATATAGGATAGTCATCCGAAATTAAGGTAAACTCGAAGTTCTGGAATTAAGTGACCAAATCTTAATTTTGATGAAAATATGTTGAGAAACAGCGAAGGTATGATTTTTCCTATTATTTTCCTGATTGTTCCTATGGCAGGTATAGGATATAGTAGTCTGATTTTTATAAAATTTAAATCGAAATTCTGAAATAATCATAAATGGACAAATATCAAAGTTGGTGAAAATATGTTTAAAACTGACAAAGTTATAATTTGTTGTAGAAAAATTTTCCGATCGTACCTATGGCAGCTATTTGATATAGTCGTCCGATCCGGCCCGTTTCGATATATGTACGAGTGAGAGTATATAGAAGACTAAATGCTAAGTTTCATTCAGATAGCAAAACTGAGAGACTCGTTTGCGTAGAAACGGACAGAGAGACGAACAGACGGAAATGGCTAGATCGACTCGGCTGTTGCTGCTGATCAAGAATATTATACCTTATAGGGTCGGAGATGACTCCTTCACTGCGTTGCAAACTTCTGACTGACACTTTAATACCCTGCAGGGGTATAAACATGTTGAAATCCGACAGTTATCATTTTTTCCACAAATTAGTACCCATCCACTGTCACGTAACCCAGCGGCCAGCGAGTTTATTTGTGTGTGTATATGTGTTAATATAATTTAATTTTATTTTTAAGTTTAATTTAACATAAAAATATTAGTTCGTAAGTAATAAAACGAAATATATAGACGTTGATACACTACGGTCAGTACACTCAAGTGGCCCTTATGAAACCAGGCACGTGCTTGTTGGGGTTAGGTATTAGTAGTCGCGATGGAAAATATATAAAACAAGAAAGGAAGCTAACTTCGGTTCGCCGAAGTTTATATACCCTTGCAGATTGCAATTGAACTATAAAATTAAAGTCGAAATTCTAAAATAATAATAAGTGGTCAATTCCCAAATTTGATTAAAATATTTTGAGAAATAGCGAAACTCTGAATTTTTTTTATTACCCTGATTGTTCCTATGGCAGCTATAGGATATAGTCGTCTAATTTTCATGAAATTAAAACTAAGATTCTCAAACAATATTAAGTGGCCAAATCTCAAATTTGATGAAAATATGTTGAGAAACAGCGAAGTTAGGATATTTTCTATTATTTTCCTGATTGTTCCTATGTCAGCTATAGGATATAGTCGGCCGATTTTCATGAAATTAAAACTAAAATTCTGAAAGAATATTAAGTGGCCAAATCTCAAATTTGATGAAAATATGTTAAGAAACTGCGGAGTTATAATTTTTTTTATTATTTTTCTGATTGTTCCTATGAGAGCTATAGGATATAGTCGTCTGATTTTCATGAAATTAAAACCGAAATTCTAAATTAATAATTAATGGCCAAATATTAAATTTGGTGGAGTTTTGTTAAAAACTGACAAAGTTATAATTTTTTTTCGAAAGTTTTACCGATCGTTCCTATGGCAG
>VNJQ01004994.1:0-10375 GCA_008042515.1 Drosophila truncata | reverse complement strand
ATTTATTTTCCGCAAAAAGTGCAAAATCCTTTTTCTAAGAGAATTCTTAAAAAATATTTTTTTTTAGCAAAAGTAGACAAACCCCAAAAATACATTTTTGCAAAAATTCAATTTTAAAATTTTATGATTTATTTAATTTTACAAACAACAGCTTTTGCAATGACTCTGGAGAAAAGTTGCTTCTTAAATCAGTCAATACTAATTTAAGTGCCGAAAACGATCTTTCCACGCGGACTTGAGTTGCTGAAACGGCGTGAACTACTTTTGCCAGCATAGACAAATATGACAGCTAGTGCTTATTCGTTAATGGAAGCAGTAGGCTATATGTGTATGAATATTATACATTTCAGTCGTATTTTTATTTTTAATTAAAAAAAACTATATAAATATTGATTTTTAAAATTTGAAAATATGTTTTTCGGGTTCATCTGCTTTTGCTTCACAGGATCGTATAAAAGTTTTTCAAAAGAAACCCCTCAGAAGGGAGATATTGCAGTTTGAGCGATATTCTGAGTGAAAAAAATATCGCTCATACAATAATCATTATTTAATGAGCGATATTTTTTCGCTTAAATAATTATAATTATTCTTCGAGCGATAAAATAAAACTCAAAAATTAATGATTAATGGCAGTGAAAATATATATCAATCAATAAATAATCATTAAAGGTTGATTTTTATTTTTTTACTTATAATGATTACGTGCCCTGATATTAACAGTACATGAAAGTTATATTTTTAATTATTTTACCAAAATAAAAGTGTATATAAAAATATATCACGGAATGCAATAAACAAGCAAATTAACAATAATACTTATCTTATTATTTTATGTTTTTAGTTGCCGTTTTATATTCCACCGAAATGCTTTATTAGAAGTATGTTACTTTACTTATTTCAATGTAAGTTTTGTATTATTATCTATAAATGGGATTTTTGGGATTCCGTCTGTTCGTCCGTCTGTCCGATTATACTAGTCCCTCAGGTTTGAAGCTATCAGAATGAAACTCTGCAGGTAGTCTTCTAGACAATCGGACGACTATATCCTATAGCTTCCAAAGGAACAATCAACATAATTTCATCAAACTTGAGATTCCAGAATTTCGGCTTAAATTTCATAAAAGTCGGACGACTATATCCTATAGCTACCATAGGAACATCAGGGAAATAATAGAAAAAATCATAATAATAGAAATAATCATAACAACAGATAAATCATAATCATTGAATTGCGGTGCCCGTCATAACTCGGTGCTGGATCAACAGCGTTACCTTGTAAAATATGTACAGAAATAGTGTTTAAAATTTTAAAAGGATCGGTGCAGGAGTTTTGAAGGTATGATGTGGGCACCACTGTGAAAACGTGAGTTGTGGGAAAAATGCTTTAAAGTTTGTTAAGCCAATGCTGTCAACACCGACGTTCAACTGTACATAACTTCGTCGTTTTTTTTATATGATCAATGTAAAACTTGTTCACAACATTCTTAGGGGAGTAGGGTTAATACGGTGCAAAATGGGTCACTTTTTGAAAAAATATTTTGTGGCGAAACGGATAAATATAGCGTAACAATTTAAAAGCCATAAACTAAAACAACATTTCAACAATTTTTTACGGAAATTTTTGATAAAAAACATTAACAGATTTAGGAGTTACAGAGATTCTCCCGAGCCGCCTTCAAAATAAGTTGATTTACGGTGTACCTGATAACTGCCCACCAAGTCACTCGATTTAAAAAAAAGTAAAAATCATTAGTTAAAGGATAAATGTCCAGAGGTACTCTGGAAGCGTATAATACTAATTTGGCATCGGCTGAGAATCTATATTTTAGGTAAATATTTTATATTTGCAATGTTACTTTGAGTTCAAATTCATGTGTAGTGTTACTTTTGCGTTTCTCTTGGCCGAATTGCTTGCTGGATTCTTGGTGGTCAAATAACCCTTGGTCTGCGGAATGGTGCTCATGCATGGCTGGGGCTTTGGTGGATTTACTGGTGCACTAACAGTTGTCTTCGGCAGCTGGGCCTTCTTCACGTGGTTCAGTTCGGTGTACTTCACCTTGCGCTTTTCCCCCGGCGGTATCTGTCGCATTTCTCCAAGCAAGGTGAACATTCAGGTCTACGAGGGCGAGCGAGATATGACGAATGATAACAATCTGCTGGACACCTTTAATCTCAGTGGAATTCCGCCATCTCCCAGGGGCGTGCCGCAGATTGAAGTCACTTTCGACCTGAACACCGATGGCATCCTTCATGTAACTGCCAAGGATAATAGCACCGGGAATGACAATGACAATGACAAGGGACGACTATCCAAGGCGGACATAGATCGCATGCTTTCCGATGCCGAGAAGTACAAGGTGGAGGACGATTGCCAGCGAGAACGAGTTAAGGCCAGGTACAACCTCGAAGGATTTATTTACGCCTGTCGATGAGGCACCAGCCGGAGTCCTAACTGAGGCCGAGCGCTCCAAGGTGCGCGAGAAGTGAGCCATGGACTCATTGTAGCTGGATAAGAACTCTCTGGCCAAGAAGGATCTCTATGATCAGCATCTGAAGGATTGCCAGAGCGTCTGCAGTCCTGTAATGTCAAAAATTCATGGCGGCGCCGGACAGAAACCCAAGAAATCTGGTAGTGGCATAAGATCACGTCCCACCGTGAATTATGTGAAATAATGACTCGGGACTGTTCTAAATTTTTAAGTCTTGGAAATTATATATTTAATTATGAATTTTCGGTTATAAATGAAAGCAATTTAATGATTTTAAATCTTGATAAATCTGTTATTTTCTCTTTAGGGAAAAGAGCCACCTACTCCTGATCGGCCAGCCATATATCAGAAGTGCAATCGCCACCAGGGTAACGCATTTCATGGGGCAGACCGGGACCGTAGGGCTCATCCTTAAAGTCCACTAAAAAGTCCTCATTTAGGGAAATGCCACCGTTCACAGTATCCACATCGATCTGGACAATGTGACCGCCCTTAGAGACCATTTCGGGGTAAAACTATAAGAGATATGGTCGAAAAAGAGTGGAAATTGAAGAGTA
Source organism: Drosophila truncata (assembly GCA_008042515.1). Lineage (NCBI taxonomy): Eukaryota > Metazoa > Arthropoda > Insecta > Diptera > Drosophilidae > Drosophila > Drosophila truncata. The sequence continues at coordinate 7,329 of VNJQ01004994.1, read as the reverse complement.
CTTTAAGAAAACTCACCTGCTTATCCCAGGGAGAATACAGGGATGATGAGACATACAACCGCTTGCCGTCCAGGGAAAGCTGCATCATTTGCGGTCCACCCTCCAATCGGCGACCCTTCACATATCGAGCTGGAGGCCGCTCCTAAGAAACAATATTGTTGTTTAACCCATTAGAGTAAACCTTTGTCCAGGACGCACCTTTAGCTCCTTATCCTCCTTTACGATCACATTGGGCAAGTCACTACATATGGCTCCTCCCAGGAAGAGCTGCCCGGTAAGTTTCGGATTCTCACAGTCAGTGATATCGTATTGCCTGACATCTCCGTGCCGCCAGCAGTTGACGTACAGGAACCTGTCGTCCAAGGATATGATAATATCCGAGATCATGCCGCCCATATCCTCCGCCTTTCCACTGCCAGTATCCACCAGCTTGCCCGGAATGTCAATCACTTTTTTGGCTTCGAACTCATCGGAGTCCGGCTTCTTTTTGAAGTGGAACACTTTGGCATTCAACGCGCAGCCAACGAATCCCTCCGCCCGCTTTGGATCGTGCAGGAAGCGAATCTCCAGCGGTGTAATGCCATCTGCTCCCAGATCAATGGTCTGGTACAGCGTCTGCGTGGACCATTTGTAGAAGTTGAGACGACAACCGTACTGCGTCATGTCCTCGAGATCGCTGTGCCTCCAGCCACTGAAGAAGGTATATAACTGAATGTTGAGTTAGATCACACACATTTCATAACACTTTTACGAACCGTCGCCATTTATTTGGGGCTCCCCACTCCGAAGAGACCATAACATCGAAATACGGCTGATACCAGAAATCGTAGCCGCACAATGCCTTCTTGTCACCCTTGGTCCAGGTGCCAATGCAATTGAAGTCGGAGTCAAAGAGGATAAAGTCTCCCTTGGCTTTTCCCTCGGCATCGCCCATGATGGATATCATGATATTTCCGTTGGCCAGGCAGTGAGTGGTATGTGGACCAGTCACATTGTGACTCTTCAAAACGTCACCATTGATGGTCTTAATTATCTCTGGCTTCCGGGGATCCGTAACCACATCGAGTATATAGATGAAGTCCGAGTTTAGAGCCGGCAACACCATTCTATTCCTTTTTGGTACTGTCTCAGCCTTCTCGTCAACATAGTAGCAACTGGAGCAGGCGTTCCAGCCAGAGTGATGCAGCTCATCTCCCTTTCGATTGGTGAAGGTACGGTGAACGATCTAAATTAAAAATATGAAGAAAAAATTAATATTTAATAGTTATTTCTGTGTTTACTTGACATTTCTTTAACAAAAGTTAAAGTAGGAGACTTTTCTCTAAGAAATATTACAAAAACCTTGTTGTCGAGTTTCTTATATATCACGTCACTTAAACTAAAGCTGACAACTAATTAATTTTGAAAACAAGTAGGAAATATCAAGCGTTAAACACATTTCATATAAAAACAGTATATTTTGTTACTTTGTCCTTGAAAATATAACATCTTTAGCTACGTGGGGTTCAGAGGGGTTTATCTTCAGCTTTTGTTATCTCTAAGTCAAGGGCGTAGTCAGGAATTCATATCGCTTGTCCAATTTTTATTTAAGAAATTTAAAGAGATCACTTTTTTTTTACAAATATAATAATTAGGTCAAAAGTCATATAAAAACAATACGTATTTTATAAATACTAATGTATTCAGCTAATATAAAAATATCTACGTACAGCTTCTGAGAGAGATAGCAAACTTACCTGACAGTAGGTGGGGCTCTCGGGATCCACATCCACTGTGGCTAGATAGTCGCCATGCGGTTCGCCCAAGTTGGGCTGAACGGTCACCGTGTAGAGAAGCTTCTCCCGAGGGCCATTCTTCATGGCGTCCAGAGGGGTTGCGTAACCCGGACCACGGCAGCAGGCTAAAGAAAAACATTTAATTATCAATTAAGCGTTGAGCCGGCAAGAGAATATCAACTACTTCTAGAGGCGTTTCTGCGCATTTACTTACATTTCTTCGACATAGCTTGGCGATTGTTATGGATCGAAGAACAGCAGCGAAGTGAGTATCAACCGGTGTTCAGAATGAGCTTTATACTGCCGCTCTCTTTCCGCCTTTCAATAATAAAAGCAAAAGAGAACCGGTCACCCGGCGCTCTTATCAGGAATACTAAGTAGTTTGGCCGGCTACCAGATTGTATACAAGCATATAATATATTGTCTATATACACAAACGTAAATACATATATATTGAATACGTGTTAACATCTTTTTGTTTTGAACCTATTGTTTGCTGCCGATTTAAGTTGCCGATAGTTGATACGGCCTGGTACAAAGATCTTACTCTTAATTTCGAATCTTAATCGGTCAAATAAACACTAGACAACAAAATGAGTTTTTAGGTTGTTGTTTTTTTTGATACAGTTTTTTGAGAAAAAATTAACTTTATTATTTGGTTACCCGGATGTATTTTGGTAAAAAACAAAAATCCTATAATTGAGTATCTCACCAAATTTCAACGATAAAAGCATTTCCTTTCATTTACTTGTAAGATTATAATCTTAATAATTATTAATGGAAAATCACTTAATGGCATACGGCTCAGAGCTTTGTCATTTCTCAAAAGTTCTGATTTCACTTTACTGAATTACGTTTTTGTATTACGTTTTTTTTATCGGTTATTGACCCTGATGTTTCATATATTTTGTTTTAATGTGGGAGATTAACTTATCACTGGCCAAACGGGATTGATAAAGCCGCTATCACATAGAGTTGACCTAGGCCAAGGAGCGGCAATCCTCTGTTTGCGTGACTCGCACATTCTTCATTCTGGTTCGATTTGTGTTATTTTTGTAATGCTCTTTATTTGGTTGTAGATATGTACGTACAATTTTAACGCTTTTTTTGAGAGAAAGACGCACAGGCACTCCAGCCTTGGGCAACAGAGTCAATCCGTGCAATGCGTACGCAATCTCCTCTTCTCCTTTCTGACTTCCAGGTCGAAATTAGACAGGATCTTGGCTAACACTAATTTCATATTTAACTTTCCCATGCGGGCTCCTGGCAGATTGAAAAAAAAAAGAGAAATAACAAGAAAGGAAGCTAACTTCGGCTCGCCGAAGTTTATATATCCTTGCAGATTGCAATTGAACTATAAAATTAAAATCGAAATTCTGAAATAATAATTAGAAGCCAAATCCCAAATTTGATTAAAATATTTTGAGAAATAGCGAAACTATGAATTTTTTATTATTACCATGATTGTTCCTATGGCAGCTTAAAGATATAGTCGTGTGATTTTTATGAAATTAAAACTAAGATTCTCAAATAATATTAAGTGGCCAAATCTCAAATTTGATGAAAATATGTTTAAAAGCTCCGAAGTTATGATTTGTGTATTATTTTCCTGATTGTTCCTATGACAGCAATAGGATATAGTCTCCGATTTTCATGAAATTAAAAACGAAATTCTATAATAATAATTAATGGCCAAATATCAAATTTGGTGAAATTGTGTTGAAAACTGACAAAATTATAATTTTTTTTTTTTAAATTTTACCGATCGTTCCTATGGCAGCTATATGATACAGTCGTCCGATCCGGCCCGTTCCGACATATGTACGAGTGAGAGTATATAGAAGACTAACTGCAAAGTTTCATTCAGATAGCTTTAAAACTGAGAGACTAGTTTGCGTATAAACGGACAGACAGACGGACATGGCTAGATCGACTCGGCTGTTGATGCTGATCAAGAATATATATACTTTATAGGGTCGGAGATGTCTCCTTCACTGCGTTGCAAACTTCTGACTGAAATTATAATACCCTGCAAGGGTATAAAAAGCCTTTGTTATATGTATGTAAATATTTCCTTACCTATGCAGTGATGGGGTCCGTCGCCAAATCCCATATATCATAGGCAGCCTGATTGTAGTTTCTTGTCTCCTCCAAAAAGCGCTCCGGATGGTAGCTGAGTGGATCGGGGAAATGCTAGGCATCCCGATACAATCTCATAAAGGAAATCACTATTGGTGTGCTCTTCTAGATCACCAGGTCGCTTTCCGGAACTGGATAGTTTTGGGTGCAGACTCGGTTTAGAATAGGCAGAGCGGGATATTTGTAAAGATTGGTTCCGAAAGCAAAATGTGTATGTTAGAGTGGTCTATTCAATCCCCGGACCTCAATCCTATCGAGAATTTCTGGGGTGAACTCAAACGAGAGGTCGAAAAGACTTTTTGCAAAAATAACAAGATGGACATACAGTCGGGTGTCCCGACAGTAGAATACCCTGTACCATTACAAGGCGCCGCTCGATTTCGTTTCCTATTATATAAATCGGTACCCAGGGAAAACCACGTGGAGGCCATTGCAGATGCAATGGCATTTTATTTTTTTTATTTCTTAGTATTAAATACTGTAATTATTTTGATTTACAGGAAAAAAATTAAAAAAAAATGATTTGCTAAAAATATAAAAACTTTGACTGGGGGGAGGACCACCACCCCCGAAAATTGAAATTCGGGACAACTTGCAATTACTTTAACGAACGTTCTAAAAGAATGTGACCGTAGTAAGTGTATTGGTGCATGTGTTATTTGGAACCCTTTGCCTTGGCTTCCGCTTGTATACATAATAAATATAAAGTAAAAAGACTATATCTCCGATATTTATGGTACGATCTCAATGAAATTTAGACAATCTGTGTATTTTGATAAAATACATCAAGGTTTACCTAACTTTATAAATTTAGGAGATATACGTTTTTTTCAAATAGCTCCCCAAAAAAGGGGATCAGCAAAAATTGAAAACAAACTTGATCTGCGTGCAGATATAAAAAGTCGAAGTCCCAAGTTTGGTGTCTCTAGCTCTTATAGTCTCCGAGATCAAGGCGTTCATACGGGCAGACGGACAGACGGACAGACGGACAGACGGACAGACGGACAGACGGACAGACGGACAGACGGACGGACGCACGGACGGACGGACAGACGGACATGGCTATATCGACTCCTTAAGTGGTCCTTACCAATATTTAGGTAACTTTTGGGGGTCTGCCACGCCTCCTTCTGCCTGTTACAGAATATCGCACAAAATTATAATACCTTTGTACCTTTGGTACATGGTATAAAAATAAACTTTGAATATTGTCCAAAAAGCATGGTATTATATTCCAATCGGAACTTGTCGCAAGCCGAATGGATAGTCTTGGCGAATAAACCAACTATTAGCTGCCAGATACTTAGTATAATTTTAAACAAGACCAAAAATAGTAAAATATGAATTTAATTTTATTGTGACCAGCCAAAAATTAGCAGATTTAAGGAAATGTTTTGAAAATATTTTGAGAATCAAGGAAATTAATGAACGTAGGATAAATTACCGGTTCTTAGATCAGAACAGAAAGCAAAACAAAAACGAATCCCTTTACTTTTCTGTTCATTTAGTCTTGTGAGGCGTCAGAAGGTGAACCCTGAAGCTCTAAAGAAAATGATAGCTTTGAAAGTGGCGAAATTAAACATTTTAATAAACGGCTTAGAAAGTCGGCAATTAAACATAATATTTGCAATAGTGCATTAAGAAGAAAATAATTTAAATGTTCCCTAAGACGGCCGATCTTTAAAAAGAACACAAAGAAACAAAATTGCTTAAAAAATAGGATATTATACCCATTGCAGTGTAGAAAATGCAATACCAGATTTTTTAACAGAAAATAAATATATGACAAATTGTATAGAGCTAGATATTTACACTGACGGGCTACCATTATGCAAATAAACAAATATGGCCAATACTGTGGAATGTTTCAGGGTTTCAAAATGTTATGTTAATTGGACCTTACGAAGGTTACAGCAAGCCAAATAAACTCCGACGAAATTTTATTGCACTTTGCTAATGAAATGAACCAGTTCCTTGAGTCCGGAATAATGGTTGACAATGAAATTTTCACACTAAAAATATAGATACATATATGTATGTATAGATATTATAGATGCACCAGCACGATAAAGAACACACCGAGATGTACACAAAAAGGATAGATGTTTAAAAACCCTCATGTTTTTCCCAGTCCTGAAGTCATAGAAGTCATTAATACCTATTAACATGAAAAAACAAGTGGGACTAGATTATTGCACATTGTATGCCTTGGTGTTATTAGAACCTTACTGAAGGCCTGGGAAAAACAAGAGGGGAAAACTTTTGCCTCTCCGCCTGGCATATATGCTCATTATCCAATTCATTCGAATTAATAGCGAAATACGTTCCAAAGGAATTTTCAAGGAAACCGAGATCACTTAAAGTATTGGATTGGTGGAAGGCAACGGAATTATGCAATTTTCTCGAATACTATGGGCCCTTACTTTTCAAAAATATTTTAACAAGGGATCTATCCGTTCATTTTATAAAATTGTCTTTAGAATATTCGAGTGCCAAAATACAATTTTTAATACTAAAAATACGTATGTAAATACATTCAAGTACTAGAGTCATACCCAGCAGACAAAGAAGCGGACGTGAGCGGATGGATCCGCAAAATGTCCGCAAAAGATATTAAATGCGGGCAAAGCATCGGAATTTCCGCATTAGGTTCGATAAATGCTGAAAAACTTAAACTCAAAACTCAAAAACGTACAGTGAGCGGGAAAATAGCGGATTTACTGGCTCTAAAACGGACAAGCTCCGGGAGTACTGCTGTCTCCTTGAAATCGTATGTATAAGCGTTCTCGATATTAGAGTTTGGTTTGCCTCAGTAGCCGAGTTGGTAAGCGGACCGTCTGTGAATTCTGTGACATGGGTTCGAGTCCTACCGGGACACAATAAATGTGTAAGATTTTATTTGGTATTTATTTACGAATTATATGATTTGCTAACAATTTGTAACCTTATAATTATAGATTTTAACAAAATGTCTTTCAGGTCGAAGCTTAAGTGAAACATAGATTAGTTGTTGTCTAGTTTGGGATTAAATACATAGTTTAAACAGGTTAAGTTTAAGAGTTAAGAGAATAATGAGGATTGCATTAAATTTTTATACCCTTGCAGGGTATTATAGTTTCAGTCAGAAGTTTGCAACGTAGTGAAGGAGACATCTCCGACCCTATAAACTATATATATTCTTGATCAGCATCAACAGCCGAGTCGATCTAGCCATGCCCGTCTGTCCGTCTGTCCGTCTGTCTGTCCGTTTCTACGCAAACTAGTCCCTCAGTTTTAAAGCTATCTGAATGAAACTTTGCAGGTAGTCTTATATATACTCTCACTCGTGCATATGTCGGAACGGGCCGGATCGGACGACTATATCATATAGCTGCCATAGGAACGATCGGAAAAATTTTCGATAAAAAATTATAAC